>UELX01002324.1:0-32199 GCA_900480035.1 Eupelmus urozonus | reverse complement strand
GGCTCGGAGATGTGTATAAGAGACAGGCTCAATTTCCAAACACATTCCTAATCTCTTACTAAATAGTTAAAAAAATAACAATTAAATTTAAAATCTTTCATCTCATAGAAAAACAAAATTCCAACAAAATTTCTCAAAAAAACCTTCATTACCAGCCCCAGTTCCTCAAACCTCAAGAAAACCAGTAGCAAAAAGTCACACGCGTCAAAATAATCACACATGTATCAAACGCACTATCCATACTATTCGCGCTGAGCTCTAAGTACCTGCAGCATCTCGTCGCCTCCTCCTTTACAGCGTGACAAAAAAAAAAGGTATAACCGCGAACACCAGAACAAACCAGGTAAACTACAGCCAGCACTCCAGTACAAGCAGCTCTATTATGCTATTAAAAACACACAGGCTTTCCTACGTGAGAGTAGCGCGCGAAGACACTGATAGCATCATCTCCGTCCGATGGGCTTATATCCATCTCCCACCCAAGCTTCTGGGCTCTCTGCACTTACCCACACGCTCTTACCTGGGCCGCCGCAACCGCTTACCTACACGCTCCTTCGCTTTCCGTCTCTCTCTTTCTACGACTCGCGCGCATAATCACCTCTCTCTTTTTTCAACTGCGAAACCCTTCGCAGGCTGAGGGTTCACCTTCTACTTTTCTCCTTTCTCTGTCTAGCTCCCCCTCCTCCGGCTGTTTCTGGCGTACGGGTTTTGCTATGTGGAGGTGGGCTTCGCGGGAGTTACTGCATGCATGCATAAGAGCCGGCTCGGGCTGGCGCTCGATTAATTATGCGCGATTTTGGAAATGAGACTGTTTCTTTTTTTTTTAATTGAGGGGGATATTTCGAAAGGGTTAATAAATTCGTCGGTGGGATTGGGAGGTTGCGCGGGATCGTTAAGTTTTTTGATGGAGATGTCTGGCGATTTTTAATTTGAAATTTTAATTTGCGAAGAAGCGAGGCGGGTTTGGGGGTACTGGAGTTTTGGTGGTTGCAAAAGGCTTTTTTTAATAGTGGATTAAGTAATTATTTGATGATGAGCGTGTGTTACGTAGCGATCGTAAAGAGCTAGAGTGACATTTTGTTGACCCTTTACAGGGAAAATGATTTTACCTTTTGAAATATTTTTGAAGTGTTGCGTTTTAAATTATCTTAACGTTATTTTAAACATGATGTATAGATTATTTTAAATTTATGATACATTAATTTTAATTTTATACTAATTCCTGAAGTGGTGCCTTTTATTATTTACCGGTAATAAATAAACCTCTTTGCGATGTACACATGTCTAAGTAAACATAAATTAATTGGATCAATAATTTAAATTTTAATTAATTGACGGCTCTGATACAAAGCTACATTTACGACTGAATCATTGATTTCCATTCATGAATAAATTAAGCAGGTCCTTACTAATTTATCAGAAATAAAAATAAATCATTTTAAGAATAATATTAGTAATAATCAATAACGGCTGAATTATTTTAGAGATAAACAAAGTACTTAAATAAAACTGAAAAAAATCACACATAAATATCATTATTGATATTATTCCACGTCACTACTCAAAAACTAAAAACTCCCTCAAACCACTACCGTGATTAGAAACCGTCAATCCTCAAAGCAAAACAGAACCTTCATCTCAAAAAAAAAATATTTTCGCAAAAGCCTCACTAACAAGTACGAGAAAGCAAACGCGACGATACGACGCCTGCAAAAAGTCCAGCCTTAGAAAAGAAAAGAGAATCTATATATACATCTCCGCGCGCAATTAGAAGATCATAAGGAAGGCCTCCCATTGAAAGATGAGCGGTGTCGAAAGTGAAACCGCGAGCGGCGCGCGCGCGCCGGCTGAGTAGCGCACCAGTGGCGCCCCGGCTTCTCCTACGTATATACATGTCAAGTATCGTTTCGGCCTAGTTTCGGTTGGCTTGGCCCGACGAGGCGTGGTGTGGATCTCATTTACTGCCGGCGCACTGTAGATATATACAGTGCCGGCCGCGTTGCGCACGTGGACGTGGCGTAACCGTCGCGTCTCTTTGGGAATTCTCGCTGCGGAAACTCCTTTAAAGAACTTCCTTTTCGTATTTTAATTTTGAGACTATGGCTTTGGTCCCTCGAGCAGGCTTTTTTTCTTCGCGCGGAATTGCGTTTCGCAAGTTTTGTAGAGGCGATGCGAATGGTTGAGCGGTTGGAGAGGAGAGCTTTGAGTTGGGTTTCTTTTTTTTTTTTTTTTTTTCTTGACGTTTGGTTATGTCTAGTGCTTGTTTAATTGGGGGGACTTTCTTTTTTTGGCGGCGAGCTGAATTTGAAAATTGCGCGGATGGTCGGGTTGGTTTGAGGCTGGTGTTTGTTTAGTGTGTTGATGTGGAGATTTATGTAATTTTTTTGGTGATTTTTTTTATTTTTGTAATTTGGAAGATTGATGTATATGTGTTTGCGTTAATTAGCAGCGAATATTCGAATTTATTTATAATATTATTTAATTATTTATTATTTTACTTTATGTACAATTTTTTGCTTCGATTTTTGTATTTTTATAAACTAAATTCACAAAAAAGAATTATCTGAAAAAATACCGCTTTTTCATTTTCCGAAGCTTGATCTATATATCTCTATAAATGTTTCAAACGTTCAAGGTTTCATTTTCCCAATATATTTTTTTTAATTGAAGTAAAAATACGCATGGCCTTGTATTTATATGTAAATTCTTTCTTAATCAAACAAACGATTATTGTATCCGCAATAAACATTTCGATCAAAACCATCTTTACCATATTTACCGACTAAAATCACTTTACACATCAATCTAAACCTTTATGTAACTAAAAATCATCAACCAACAAAATTTATATAAAAATTGATAATACCGCAAGTATAAACTTTAACGACGTAATGCCATATTATTTCCGTAACACACGGGGCATTCGTCATGCAACGGAAGAGTCTCTCCCTCGCAAAAAGAGTAATTTCATAAGAATCTACGACGAATGCAGCGGCTCGTGGCGCGAAAGGTCGCTTTTTCCTCCAAAACCGCCAATAGTACATACGTATTCATACGTATGCATACACTTGCGCGCTTGACAAATCGTCAAAGCGAGAAATCGCGTTACGCTTGCGGTTCGCGCTCTTCGGCAGAATCGCAATCTTTGCATATCTTCTTGAATGTCAGGTGGAAGCGATCGAACGTAACCGACGCGCGGCCGTTCAACCGTGCAGGTAGTATCCTCGAGCTGAACTGTGTGAATAGCTAAGGCTGCGGTACGTAAATATTGGAGGCTTGTTGTATTTTAATTTGGGTGGGTTTTGAGAAGGTAAAAGTTAAGCGTGCTCAGGTAGAAGATTGATATTATTTTAAATTTTGGGATCGATTGGAATGTTGGTTTTCAGATGCTTTCTATAAACTTAAAGATCCTGTGAGACTTGACTAAAATAAATATTGAAAAATTTTAATGTCAACGTAGTAAAACGCGATTTAAAATTATAAAATATAATGGCTATAATAAAATATGAAAAAAGTGTCAAAATTATTGCGCTTTCTAAATGGGTCACTTTTTCCTTACGTCACGCTTATAGCATAACTTGCGTAATAAAACAGATTTATGATTTTTTTCTCCGGCAGATCATAATTCAGCCGGAATTAGGCAAAACCGCGCGAATACTTAACGAAATTACGATGTCAAAAGTGAATCCGGCGCCAGAATTTCCGGCATCAAAATTGAACCTCTCCTTTTTAGTTTTCAGCCATTCGTCTCACCCCGGAAAAACTCCATTACGCGTGATATATAGGAAAAACCCGGAGCCCCAAAGATGTACTCCGCCGATAAACCGCAGCATCGGCCGAAAGTAAACAAACACACGTGGCTTCAAAACCATCGGCCCCCGTATTATTACACGCATTCCTCACACGCGCGCTCGCGCAGCCAGCCGCAACGAAACTTAAACATCTCCCCGTGTAACCGGACAAACACACGCGCCCATCGATCAAACTCCGTTAATTCCACAAACGCAACAAACTCCTACTATACACACATACATTCCTAATCCAAGCATTCAAGCACACATATACACAAACGGCCGAATGGCAATAACCAGTCGAGCGCGCAGAGAGGCAAACACACACGCGATGCGCACTGGGCACTTGTATGAAAGTAGAGGGAGAAAGAGACGCGCGCGCGTGCGGCTTGTGCCACTTCCTTATGAAACCGCTCGAGAGCCTAATGAAATCGCGACGCTCGCGCGCTGGACACGCGCGTGCCTCGTTGCTCAAGGGCCTGGATTAACGGGGGAGGACGCGATGTATAATGCGGGAGTGTGTTTTGTATGTAATTAGAGAGGCGCGCCTCGCGGGTATTGCGGATTTTAGTGTAATAGGGATTTTTGCGATGGGTATCGGGAAAGAACGCGGGGGCTGGTTTTGTGAATGGGGAAAGTGGGTTGTGGGAGGGTTAGTGGGGATAGAAGGTTTTTTTGGGGTGGATGTTAAGGTTGAGAGTTGGTTATGATTGATTAGGTATCGATGCGTTGTGGATTTTTTGAGAGGATAGGTCAGTGGAAGGACGTATGCGCTGCAATTAGAGGGACTTTCACTGTGCGATTGGAGTAAGAAGTTGCTTCATTGGAGTAATTATGCGATTCGAAACTTTTGAGACCGCGGCGGTATCGTCACTTCGTGAAATTTCGAGAGTTTATCGGAAAAATCGGGCTCGCGAGCCGTTTTGAATGGCTTCTTGAATTATTCATCGCTGCAGAAAAATACCTCTGCAACCTGTAATTATTTCATTTCCACGCAAGGACTTCGGTATTAGGCAAAGCGGATAATGGAAGCATAAAGGTTTTATGTGTAATCCTTTAATGTATAATTTCTGACTAATTATTTTTCATATAGCATTAGCCGATCGCTCATTAACACTTCTCTTATTGTAAGCTCTTTCCATTACCGTAAACGCGAATAAAGAAATAAAACCAATTCGTTCTTTATCCGATTTCTCGTCTACCGGAATCCATTAAAAAACAAACAAAAACAAAGCACGTGTCACGTATGTAAGGTGAAGAGAAGCGAAGCTTCCGGCTTTTTTTTCTAGCACGGAATTTTAAATTCTCGACGCGCAGGGAGCTTTCGCTGCCAGTCCAGCACACAGGCCCCTTCTTGGACGCCTTTTAGTATTAGATAACCCTCCCCTTTAGTTTGACGAAGGCCTGCGGACGGCTACAGTCGTGTAGGGAGAGATAAGGGCAGACATTTTCGGGAATTAAATGAACGTTGTTTTTTTATTAATGGTCGTATATGGAGCCTGAATTAGAAATTGAAATATTTATGTTATTAGATAAACATTTCTTTTATGGTTCGAGGTTGAATGTGATAACTTGATGATTTAATGAGAATAATTTTTAAATTATATAAAATATAAATGCGCTTTAAAATAATGAATTGATAATCTTCTTTGTTATTTAAAACATTTGCCTTGCAAACCTTAAAAAGCATAAAATAGAGATTGTTTAAAAGTGTCAAGCCATTACAAGCAAATATAATAGTAAAAAAAGGATTATTTCTTTACAAAATATAACAGCACAAAAGAAACTAAAAGTACATAACGGTCGAGACTAGTCAGACAAAGTGCTTCACTCTGAAATCTCCAATACTTTTTAAAAGATTGAACTGACCATCAAACTTTTTCAAACTTAGTTCATTCCTCGCCTTCTTCTTCATTTTTCTTAAATGTCAAAAATTGAAAGAGCTTGATTTTACTTCGATTTTACATACAGATTATCTCTATTTTAATTAAAATTTGTACTACTCCGAATAGATAGGATCTAATTAAATTCTAACTATTTTACCTTATTAATAACATTGTTTACAAAATGGGTATCATTCGCAAATATATATTCGAGAATTAAAATACAAAACGTTGAAACTTCTGCATTTCCTAAGTAAACGTTTACTCCGCATTTGCATAACAATCTCAAAATCAAAGCGAAATTCCAAAACACACCAAACAGCACGCGCAAAAGCATCGCAAACTCCCGCGAAAACATCATTCCACTCTAATCCAAGCTAGAGGCTCCGGCCAATACGAAACTAATAATGCGCACGCTCGCTCGGCGCGCCGCAACGGCAATTATTTAGTCGTTAGCGGCGCCGTTGTTGCAGAGGAACCGAAAAAAAAAACTGCGAGTCAGGATCTCTCTCCTTGCGGTCGCGTGCTGCGTCGAACTTATATACATAGATATATAATACGTATATATACACATATTGTATACTGCACTTGTATCTTGATGTCTTGCTCCTCGCGGGCGCGCGCTACTATAGAGAGTGGGACGGATATTTTTCTGCCTGAGAAAGCCTTGGCTCCTCCGCTGCCGATTAGGTAACACACATCGCGCGAGCGATCTACGTGAAAAATCGGCAAATTGAGAGGCGCGTCGTTACGCGACGCGCGAGCGCGCTGACGCTTTTTTTTTCTCCTTCGTTTGGAGAGCAGGAGTGAAACCGTATGAAAGTTCGCTCGAAGGATGCCAGGAAACGGTAGTGAGCCGGAGAGGTGTTGGGAGAGTTTCTTTTTCCGTGACGATTTTTCTCCAGTGGCTTTTGAAAGGGTGTTATTATAGTTAGGTTTTATGGATATACGTGGATGGGTGAGGTGCGCTTGGAGCTGGGATAGTGGGTAAGCTGAGAATGGCAGGTTTATTGATAGGTCGCGGAGAGCCGATAGTATGAAATTGAATTTCCTCGGGGAATCAGATTAGTTCGATACGTCGAGTTTTCCGATCTTGCTATAGTTGGGAGTTGAAGAGGTTCTCCGTGTAAAGCGATTCTTGGGTATTCTTCTGCTTCGTTTATAATGATGTTAAGGAAGATAAGTATTTATTTGTAAACTTTATTTTTATCGAAGATTTCTGAATCTATATTCAACCGTATTTAGTTTGAATTGCCTAATAGCAAATCTATTATAAATCAATTATATTAAATAATGACTTGCTTGTATTAAATTACAGCAATAAGACTTGCAAACTATGAATCAATTGAAATTTTGAAATCAACCCACCTCAATTAAACAAAATCTAAATGATATAACAAAGAGGAAAGCATCATTACTTAATAAATTATACAAGCCCGATCCGCACCAATATTCCAAAAACACCGTACAAAAATTCTTCCCCAGCACCAACTACTGCGAAATTTCCCACTCGAAATCTCAACTTTCATCCATCAAAGCACCCACAAAGCCCAAAACTCAACGTTTCCGCAATGCACCCACTAAAATCGAGCAGCACTACAAAGCTCACCGCCAAACCATCTAAAGCCTCGTTACGCAACCGTAATTAAGAATTTATCATCGACGAGAGCGCGAATTTCCTCTCCCTCTCCATACCAAACACGAAAACTGCCTCTAATCTATCCCATACACCGCTCGCTCGTGAGTCGACGGCATCGAACCGGATGTTTTGAACGGCTCGACTTGCGCCATCGCTCGAGAGAGGCACGAGAGAGGCAACCGCGAGAGACAAACTCAAGCGCGAACTTTGTCTCTCCAAGAGACTCCGGCTCTCCCTTTCCCTTGGGCTCCATGACACGCGAGAGCTCGGTTCACGTTCGTCCTTTCTGCCTTTGCGGGCCCGCTTATGTGGATGACTTTGCGATATGTTTTGGCGTATGTATGGGCATTGAGGTGTGTGTGTGTACGATGAGTATGAAGATATTCGCGCGGAGGTGTTTTATTTATAGAAGTTAGGGAAGGGTTGGCGGCGGCCTGGACTGTGACAGATGAATTTTGTGTTGGCGAACTTTTTTTTGTAAATAAGTAACTTTTCTAGGACTGATGTGCGGATAACAAACTGAAACTTTGGTAATATTTATGTTGAAGTGTGTTTTTGATTGGATGGAGACGAACTCTTGCTGGCTCGGTGTATAAATATGCTGCTCGTAAATATAGTAAGCAAAAATAAAGCCAGTGAATGATGCTCTGAATTATTTAATTTAGAAGCGACGAGCACCCATTCATAAAAGCCATCATGGTCAAGTATAGTAAAAGGGGAGTGGAGATCGTGCGTACTATGTGATGAGATGAGGGGCTTAAAGAGTTCGAAATTTATCATGACGTCATTAAAGAGGGGAGAGATTTCTACGTCAGAGAATTGAAATTTCGAAAATGAATATCGTGAATTTTATGAGGACTACAATGAAATCTATAGAAATAGTTAAAAATAGGCTGGGTCTTTGTTATACGACACGGAAGCATGAATTTTAGGAAATCTGATGGATAAAGGAAGAGGAGTAAAAGAAGAGGAATAAAAGAATCTGTGTGATAGTCCAGCTGAGCTTTTTCGTTTATCTTTTGCAAAGAGAAGGCTTGAGAATATTTTTATTATGAATTTTCATGATTTTAAAAAATGAAAGTCTGTATCTAATAAAATATAAAAAGAAACTAGAAAGAATATGAATAGGTATATATTACTAGAAGTTCTTGATACTTTTTATTTAAACTTGAATTAAAACATGGCTGTTTTAGAGTTTGTTAGTTTTATGTACGCAAAGCAGACATTTAAAAATAAATTGTTTTCTCATCCTACATATTTTTATTAAAAAAAATATTATATTTCTAGAAAAATTAAGCTATTTCACACATTTGCTAGAAAACTAGTAAGTTTCTGCTGCTACCGTTAAGACAGGATCGTGAGACGTGCCACTTTTCCCAGCAAGAAATGACACTTATTAGTTTTCATTCTGAACAATAATATGATGCTTAAATAGTAAAAAAATGAGTAAAATAATACAAAACTTCACATTCTACTATATTCTTTGAAACACAATTTACCTTTCGAATTTTATTTATTTTATATTCCGGAGTTATTGCAATACGTACTGTTTCAAAGAGAAATCAACAATATATTTTTATATATAATATATGAATATTAATCTTCTGGTGCAAATACAAACAAAATCATATTAAATAATTTGTATTAAGCCAATAAGAGAATTGGTTATTACATTTAATGTTTAAAGTTTAATTATTACTTTCACGTGGTTTTAAAAATCAAAAAGATAAAATAAAGATAAAAAAAGAGAAATTAGTAAAAAATTATAATAACATATTTAATAACTGTACATTATAAAATAAGAAGATTAATATTCTGGAAACAAAGTACGGTATGCTCATTAATTTAGTATTAAATTTCTCAAGCTGATTACAAGTATAATAGTATACTTATACAGTAAATTTAATTAAAATTTAACAAACCCAATATCAGTAAATAAATACAATTCTCTTGGAAAACTCACAGTGATAACGCAGTCCTTATTTTTTATTTCCATCCAACAACCAATCTCATATACCATTCCTCCGAAGACAACTAAAAAGCATTTGAATCTCAGCCAAGACAAATTACTAACCAATACTCATCCCCGTCCTATAAAAATAACACACATCCCAGTCCCCCAAGAGCTTACGACCCCAAAAGAACAACTTAAAAATAAATAAGTCGATCCTCTTCATCGGCGTCTCATTTTCCGTTTTCCCCTTGGCTCCCCACGTTAATATCCACTCTCTCAATTTCCACCGAGCCCCTTTCATCCTTCCACCTTACTCATCTCCTTGCTCCATATACTCCTCCACAAGTAAACACGAGCACAGAAACAGCATCTGGAAAGCGCTCGAGTCGTGCTGCATTTTCTCTCCGTCGCGCGCACGGAGAAATGCGAACAAGCGTGAAATTCGCTCTTTGAGCTGGCTGAGCCTCGCCTTTTGAGCACTCGAAAACTGCTTGTGCATATATAGTCGCTGGCAGGATGAGGACGATTTCACGGCGCATCGATTAGCGTGGGGCTGGTTGCCTTTGTGGGAGGGAATTTCGTTTGGATGAAAAATAGATAGAATGGAGAAATCACGTGGGAACGGCTCGTTGTGTCGTCGGTGAATTTTAACGATGCTTTTGCGTGTAGCTAGTGCGCTTTGAGCTGTGCGAATTATTGAGTTGTAAAGAAACGATCTTGGCCGGATTATAAATTGTAGGCACGAATGATTTATTTATATTAATTTGATAGATGCTCAGGGAAGAGCTATTAATGAATATATTTCTGATGATGGGCAAATAGGAGTTTTATCAATGAAAATAAAAGCCGCCCACGATGAAAAATGCAAACGTAATTTTCAAATGAAGTAATTCCTAAGAGCCTCAATAATAGAAGGAAAAAGATTCTAATCAATGATTTAAAGTATTATCCTCCTCTAATGCATAAACTTGTGAAACCGAAATAACCCGGCGCGCGCGCGCGGCATACATAAAAGATAATGCAGTTCCCATAAACTTCGCTACTAATCTGCAGAAACTAAATAAAACAAGCAGCCAAGCCTTATCACACCAAAGCGCTCGATAAAAACCATCCCCCCAACAAAACCCTTTGTCCCAGCCGTTTAACCTTTTCTCACAAAAGCAAATCGCCGATAAAAATGTATCAATCGAGCGTCTCACGAGGCCACATCCACGTTACATAAAATCTCTCCATCCTCGCGCATAAACAATAGTCATTCATTGACACCGCGGCCGCAATCATACATAATAACAGTCGCTCTCGCGCGCTCCCTGACACTTCCTTTCTCTCGCACGCTCCGTTTCTCCTCCTCGCTCCTCGGGGCCGCCCATCCACACAATTATTCGCGCGAGGTCCCAACATTTCTGTCGTAATTCCCGAGGCTCAGGCGCGCATGCATGCATGCACACACGTAGGTTGCGCACAGAAGTCGCTCTAACGAGCTTTCGCGCCTTTTCGTTCTCGAGCTGGCTGGCTGGCGCGCGAAAAAAAGGCGCGAACAGACGGTGTTATTGTGCGGGGGCTGGGACGCGTTCTTGAAATGTAAGTGGAAGTGTGTTTTTCAAGTGTTGGGGATTTTTAGGTGGGTGGGGTTTTGAGGTCGGTTTTTTTAGTTGGGATTATTGTTGAGATAAATTATTGGGGATTTTTGTTGGGTTTGAATAGAAAGGAAAAGTTTGATTTTGCGTTTTTATAAGACTGTGTCATTATTAAACAAGTTCTTAGATTTTATCTCGGAAAAAGGAGAAATTTTTTATGTGATCCAATTTTGATTCTCTCGTCAAATTAAGTATATACGTCTCGAGAGTTTGCTATTCAATGTTATCTTAATAAATCGTACGGCAACGGCACATGACATACCCGACGAATACTTCGACCGGAATAAAAACTCTCATCCAAGTTCGAAAAGGTTGTTTTTTGTCCATTGGGTAATAGAGGGTCTAAAAATTGTCGTATGGAAACTCCGCACATCTGATGCCTCGAGATAAATGTTTATCTAGAAAATTCCATGTTGTAATCGGGGCAATCTTAAGCTACTGTTTCTTTCGACTCGGTTAGGTAGCTCATAGAACAATAGTTCTCTCATAAACTACTGAATTTATGGCATTGCCGTGTAATGTCACGACAAAAATGCTCTTGTACCCTTGCAATTTTTTTGTTTGAAAGTCATGTACAAGATTTTACATTGAATATTTTTTTTTGAATCACGATCAACTTTTCTTTTTCTTTTTTTTTTAGACTTGTAACTTGTATTTAGATTTACACGAAGAGATGTGGTATTGTAAAAATTACAATATTTAGACATGAAATATCAATGTTATATACGCCCAAATTTTCACTAAACAATATAAAAAAAATGTCAAATATTGCATCTTTTTACGAATGTATGAACATCATTTTTTGATTAAATAAATTACATTACCAGTTTATTACTATAAGTAGTAATTTATATTATATCACAGTGTAACTTTTCTCAGTGTAACTTTATATTTCAACTGCATTTTTATACAGAAAGTTTCTCAAATCTTCCTTCAAACTTTTATTTCAGTATGAACCAATAGGAGCTTCCAAACTGTTCCCTAAACGCACGTTTATTAGAGACGAAATTCCCCACTTGAACCAAAACTTTCAAACATTGCGTGATAGTATAAAATAAATGTAGGGTATATTATAGGATATTTATAGTACGTTACGAGATTCTTTTTCTAAAAATAAAACAAAAATTCATCCGTAAATGATTGCACTCTTCGTTACGTGTATTAACTAAGAAATAAATTGACGCACGAGGTTCTTTTCAACGCAGAACCTATATTTGGATCTAAAAGTTATTTTTATAAATCTAAGTTAGAAAGAAAATATTTTTATATTAATTAAAGCTATACACGTCTGAAATGGACGCATTTACACGCATTTATGTTATAACCAGAATATAAAGATTAATATGATTTTTAACATATTTAATTATTGCTCTCATTATTTACCTCACACTTGAATCAAGACACGTGCCGGTCTATCTTTCCTTTCTTTGCAAAGTTTTATTTAATAAGATTTTTCCTCGTCTAAAAATACTTCGACTTATATCCAGCAAACTTTACCACTAGCATATGCAGCTTACCCATTGTTATATACACCAAAACCTCGAAAAGAATTTATTTTCATCAAAATTCCTGCTACTCCAGAAACGAAGCCCACATAACCACCTAACCAACAACACCAATATAAACTTTATACCTAAAAGAACTCCCATGCATTTACTCTACTGCAAGGCTTGCTCACCCTCGCTCAGCCACAAAGCAGCGCTAAAGCTACAAAAAGAGAGATACATTCTGCAGAGGTACCTACTTACCTGGCTTACGCGATTCACTTAGGGTTTACGATACAACTGGGTGTGGAGAGAGCACGTAGCTATCCCACGCCCGGCTTTCAGCGCGGCTTCTCTCCGGGCTTCTCGAATTTTTCTCCCTCTGTCGCGCGATGCTGCACATTTGCTCCGCGCTGTTTCGCTTTCTCGCGCCACTATCTGTTTCCACAAAACTGCGCCGCGTCTCGGGCGCGTTATGGAAGTTTTGTGGCTTGCTCGCCCGAGTGGAGGGTGAAATATTTGGCCGCGTCGGGAGTTTTACGGTGCTGCTGTATGTGCGACTGTGGTGATTTTTTTTTCAAAGATTAGGTGGCGCTTTGATTTAAAAGCGGATTTTAATAAGTTTGATTGATGATTTTGGAAGACTTGTTGCACTTTTGCTTCGTGGGGTTTCGATGATTTGTTTTTTCACGGTGCTATCTGTTTCCACAGAATTGAACGTCTCGTCTTGAACGCTGATAATTCGGGCTTTTCTGGTATATTCGGCAGAGTCGAGGGTGGAATATATATTTGAGTAGTATGGCTTTGAGAGCTTTCTGATGTTTTTAGATCAATGACTACGGCAACTTTTTCAAGGCTTTGGTGGAATTGTGATTTAAAAATAAAGTTTTATGAATTCGATCAATGACTTATTGAAAAGTATATTGGTATGTCTGTGGCTTCCTGGCAAATCGATTTATAGTTTTCAGGTTTTCGATATATTCGCGTTTATAGTTTTGTACTAATGTTTTAAATAAGAAAATGACTTAAACGAAACGATAATTTACTTGTTATATAAGGCATAAAATATTTTATCAATTCGACATTAATGTTTAGTAATACTTACATTTTATTCATGCAAGTAAATAAAAGGGTATTTCTTTATGAGCGTCGTTATGTCGGGAAACCGTTTAAATCTTGGCTTTAGTATAGATATTAAATTATTTAGTATGAACTTTCAACTTTTATGTTACAGATTTATTTATAAAAATAAAATTAAAAAAACAAATTTGAATGTAGACTAGTTTTAAAATCTTAATGGATTTCTGGAAATAGTTTGTACTAAAAGAATTTAAATTGTTTTGCCTAGAAAAAAATAGCTTCACATTTATTTTAGTTGATGTTTTATAAAAATTGATATAAATAAATATATCATCTCTAAACGGTTGTCATTTAAGAATTAATAAAATTATGTTCTATTTAGTTTTTTTACATAAAGTTAGTATAAATAATTAAAACGTGAATTTAAGTCAATTTCCTTATGCAGTCGTTGTGCAGTTAATTATTTCTGATATTAGAGTTGTGTTTACAGAAAATGTTAAATAATTTTGCGGGTATGATACGTAGAATAACAAACTTTTTTCAATAATATTTAAAAAGCGCATAATAAAAAAATAGATAATAAATACAAACGATATGAAAATCGTTTTAGTGAAAAAAAGCATAGAAAAATACAATTACGGCAAGTTCTCTATAAGTACGTAACATAATGTTAAACTACCCTTTAAATTTCGCCTCGTAACGAGGCTTCTGACCTACTTTTCTTTTTTACGTATCTCATTTCAATTCGGAATTGTCTCAAGCAAATAAAGTTTTCGTATATTTTTTTATTCGGGAGCTTTATTAAAACATTACAGCGTAATATATTACGCTTAATATAATTTGCAAAATAAACTCTTTTTGATGATCCCTCTTCTTTGTCCCTCGACGAAAGGAAGCTGCCGTAATAAATTATTTAAGATGTTTGTTTTGTGTCGCTGTAACGTCCCTTCCTATTACGTGTTTTACTGAGATCTCCCCTTAGCCTGCTGCATTGTACAGGATTGGCTCGTAGCAACGACTTAAACTTTATAAGAGCCATGCGAACGGACCTTATCTATCCCATTGAAAGTCGATTTCACAGGCTTCCTGTCTGTTTATTGGGTTTTATGTAAAATTTGATTATGTAAAGCAAATTGTCTCATGCATTTTAGAATGAACTGAAAACCTTTGCCCAGGTGCCTGGACTGAAAAGTATTTTGGGGTTTCGGCGAAGCATATTTCTTTTTGTCTTGTAAGGAAAGTATCAAAATACAATTTATAAAATTTATAGATGACGATATTTTTTTAAAAACTTCATTACAATCTAC
This sequence comes from Eupelmus urozonus, assembly GCA_900480035.1. Lineage (NCBI taxonomy): Eukaryota > Metazoa > Arthropoda > Insecta > Hymenoptera > Eupelmidae > Eupelmus > Eupelmus urozonus. The sequence continues at coordinate 17,424 of UELX01002324.1, read as the reverse complement.
TTTATTTTACATTTATTTTTTCGTCTTTATTTTGCCTATTTCAAGTAAGCTCTGTTAGTATTTTTTATTGCTGCACTATAAATATTTTGTTTTTTTGTAGATGTCGAAAACAAATCTAGATAAGTTAAAGCTTTTTATCTTTCCTTTCTCCTGTGACAGGTTTTCTATAAAATATTGTGACTATTTTTTATTTACTGATTTTTCGTTTTCTTTTACAATTCAAGTGTATACATAACCTTTGAAAAATGTGTTTTGATTTTTGTTCAAAATCTTGAAATATTTGTTCACTTATTATTCTGTATAATCATATTTTATAATTTTCAATCTTCATGTATTCAAATATTTTTTTCTTTTTAAAGCTCGTTATAACATCTTAAAAACATTTTGAATTTAAAAATCAAAATAATTAACGGAGCTACTTAGATTTTTATTCATATTAGCTAATGTATTATCACTAAACAAAAAAAAATAGTTAAGTAAACCTTTCCATTCAACGCACACTAATCTTTACAAAAAAGTTCTTTAAAATTTAATCTCCAGTAAATTAAATTTTTCTAAAGCACTATTTCATTCAAAACTATCCCATTTGTTCTATAAAACACTACTCCTCAATCCAAACTTGAGTTTCTTTAACAAAAAACAAAGCCTCAAACCAGCACTGAGCCATTAAAACCGACAATTTAGACTAAGAGCATCGTTCTGCACTCCATTCAATTTGACACGCGTAAAAATCGCCGCATAAAACCCAGCTCGCTCTCGAGATCTCACTCTTAGTTCATTCTCCACTCGAGTTCATTCATGCGCACTCAGTAAGAAGCTCGGCCTGCGCTCCTCAAGAGTCTTTACTATAAAAGCAATAATTGCCGTTGTAAAGCCAAGCGTAAACACGCCGGTACAAACTTGAAGCTCCGCAAACCGCTAGTTACCGCTAATTGGCGTCACCCGCGACTTAACCACTCTGGCTGTGCCCACCGCTGTAATTTCAATAAATCCAGACGCCTAACGTCGGGTTCTCATAGAGCGCGCGAAATTTTCGCTTCGCCTGCATTGTGAAAGAGTCTGGCGCAAATAGTTAGGACAATGCGGGACTGGGGAGAGCCGTTGCAGTTTTAGATTTGCGAGAGAGCTGCTAGGATAGATGTTAACTCTTCTGTCTAATGTTTTTTGTGATTTCGTTCGGCAAAAATGGCGAGGGTAAGATTTTATTTTCGATGAATAATGCATCGAGCGTCGGGTGATGGGCTTAGGTGTAGGAGCATAGCCTCGAGAGTGTAACTTTTCTAATCAGAATGTTCACATATGCCATATAAATGCAGGCGAGTGCAAATAAATTGCAGCTTTACGTGCGCGGTATATCTATCCATATTTAAGTAGATACCTTCTGGGACTGGTGAGACGAGTCTTGCCGTATCCCGTATGCATCTACTTATATAGAGACGAATGCTATCAAGATCGGCCCGTAAACTTTGACCTAGTTCTTCTCGCTCTCTCGAGAGGGTCAAGCTTTTTAAGATCGCCGTGCCGACGTCCCCTACGAGAATAAACCCCTTAGAACTATAAAACGACGCCAACATTGTCCTCTAATCGAATGCATTCCACTATCCCATAAAAAATTCTAAATCACGAATAACCCAAAAATTCATCCCACCTTTAAACTCTGTATCAAATCAGTGCTCAATTTCACACGTTACGCTCCAGCCTTACCTAAAACGCGTGCGCTTTCACGTAAGCCAGCCTGCGATACTTATCCGAGCCACAAACATCACCTCTAAACGTCGCCGATATTCACGCTCAATCCCATAGTAGCCTGGGATGCACAGAAGCTCGTACATAGCCAGGCTCGCGGAGAGGCGCACCCTAAAATGATCCGGCGCTGCATAGAAGCCCGAGGACCAGCGCGTATATACACTCTCTCACATGCGCACGTGCTTGGCTTTCCAGGGCTCGGCGTCTCCTCGTTTAATACGTGCCAAGGATACGCGCTGTATTATGGCCGCTAGGCGAGAGTAAAGAGCGACATTGGCAGGCTTTTCGTATGGAGTTGGAATGGCAGCGGTGAGTGTGTATACGTAAACAATGCGCGCTTTAATTTTTGGAACGCTGAAATTTTGATGGATTGGGTAAGTGTATGGTGTGTGGTTTAGGCTTTTTTGAGTTGGGTATGGTGGGGTGGGGAGAAACAATGGGCCATATTTTAACCCCATTGTGTGGAAAATTGTAATTTTGATAATGGAAGATAAGGCGAGCGAAAATTATTAGAAGCGAGGTTTCGAACGACTGTGGCTTCTTATTTAAATTGAAAGTTTTTGTAATCCTCTCGAGATAATGCACTGAGATTTCCCACGCATATTTATGAGACTAGTTTCGGGCTCGAACTTCATGAAAGCGGCGTCGCGTCATTGTTTTGAAAAATGTTTGATTGTCCCGAGATCGCAAATCGAGAAAGTGCTGATATATTACAGAGGTGTACTTTTTAGTTATTAATATTCAGCTGTTTGTTTTATCAGATTTAGCGTTTTCTACTAATCCTACTATAAACAATGATATTTTTTCAGAATATTTACTGCAAAATATAAACAGAATATTTAAAAATAATAAAAACGATTTCGCCTTTTATATTTGTTATCGAAATTCAAACAACCAATAATAAATACACACTACCTCCATCAATCCACTCCGGCAGTCTCGAAAATACGAGAACATTTTCTTTAATCTCCCAATCAAACGCCAGGATCTTCCATCTCGCATTCACCCGAGCTCCTCCATTACAAATCAAGAAAAAGCAATACTCCACATCCCAATTCAAAGAAACATCGCGTTCTCATCAACGAAAAGCGAAGGCTCAAAACAGAAACCCGGAAAATCGATCGACACTCTCTACGAGCCTTCGATCCAACCGCTCGCTTCTTATGATGCCTCTCCACAAGCGAAAAATTCGCGTCGATCTACTCTTACGTACGCCGCGTCTCTCTCTACTGGCGCACATCGCGCCCTAATTAATGACCCTGCGCGCTGATCGACGTTGCAATTTAACGAGTGCTTTACAGCCTCATTTCCTCTTGCGCATTTGTATTGGAAGCCGCGAGCACTTGGGTTATTACGCGCGTGCGCGCTCGCGTTGCGCAATAATTAGAAAACGATCGCGAGAGATTAATTAATCGATCGCGCAGTGTGTTTTGCATGAATTCGCGTATAAGCGCCGAGACTTTTTGCCATCTTTCTCTTTCTCTCAGCCGGGCTGAATCGATGTATCTCGCGGAATACACGCGGAGATAATCCTCTGCTTGTGTAAGGCCGCATTCACATAGGGCTATTTACATAAAAAACAGGCCGGCTTTCTTTCGCTAGCTTGTGTACACGAAATTCGCCTGTGTGGGTACGCGTGCATATGGGTTTCGTCGTGCTCGTTTTTTTCTCTTCTCTGTGCGCGACTTAATTAAAGGCCAAGCGAACGAAATCCATGCGGGAGATGCGGAGAGCGCGCCGCGTGCGTAACGGCGCGCCGGAGGAATGTGTGCAATGCGCGTGTACGTATATGTGTTTAGGATAATGAGGAAGTTGCGAAGACGCGGACGAAAATGCGCTCGCTAATTATTATTGTTGCTGAAGAGGAGGTTTTTTTTAGAGGGAGGAAAAATGAAAGTGACTAATAAATGTCTGGATGTAAGATGCGCTCGAGTGATTGAAAGTTTGGGCTTTGCGAAAAGTAGGAGAGATGAGCGATTTGCTTGTGGATTAGTAGTTTGGCGTAAGAGGTGCGTGGCTTTTGTTATTTATGGGGAATTAGTGTCGGATGAATAGTGATTGTTATTTTAGAATTATTTATGTTGAGATTTTTTTAAAAGTTATTACCGTGCGTTATGTATTATACGATTATAAACAATATAAAATTTTTCTGTGTGATTTAATAATTATGTCGTTAATTGAACACTTCTCTGTTGAGTATATAGATAATTTTTATTTAAGGTAGACATTTTTATTATAACGTTATATAGTTGTTTTAATCTTTGTGAAAATATCGTTTACTTTTTTATATTTATTTATAATTGTTGCAGTATTCTTGTAATATTTCTGGATAATTAATTATATTTGGAAAAAAATCATTATTGAAGAGATAAGCTTGTCCTGAACCAACAAGAAAAAAAGCTGCAATGTAATTAACAAAGTTTAATCGATTTACATTTTAAGCTTTTAACCTTACTTGAACTATGCCCATATTTTTAAGTCGTTTATAATGAATTGAAACTCAATTTTGGAAGGTTTGTATAAATTAAGTATGTAACAAAGAATGAATTGTTTTGACTTTATATTATTTTTGTTACCTTCATTGTTAATACAAAATAAAAGTTTGTAAAACGTTAAACCAAGTGCACTACAAATCCTATTATGTAAAACTACACTTCAAACGACGTAAAAACGACGATCATGTATTTAAATAAGAGCAACCCACTCGCCTTACATAATTTTGCACTCTTAAATTCACACCGCACTATCCCAACAATAACAACCGCACTCCATCAAAGTCTTCTTCATTACCTCATCGCATCCCAGCGCCTCATCCTCACAAAAGAAGCCCACTGACCCACATTTCCACGTAGCTTCTGTAGCTCCTCTCTGTTTACTGTTTACCCGGTCCAATTATTTCATTCACCGATAACATCTCGTATATATGTAAACAACGCGTACGCGCACAACACGCATCCTCTGCGAATCTTCCTCCGAGACTCTCCCATCGTCGAGTCACGCATCAAGCCAAGTGCGCAGCAGCGCGCGAATTTCCTGAACGCAAAACGCCATAAGCCTGGCTTATCCAAAGATCTCGTCCGCCTACCCCTGGTATATTCCCTCGGCGATTGAATCGTCAATCGTCGCGCCTATAATAATCATAAAGTAAAAAGGATAAAAACAAAAGTGGTCTCCCGCGTGCCACACTGGGAGGCCGGGAAATATGGTTATGAGAGGGCGGAGAAATGCAGCTCGACCCTCGGAGGGACGGGAGCTTTCTTGACTGAGTAAACGCGCAAATCGTTCGTGATTCGGGGGATTATGTTTCGGGATTTTTGGGTAGCAACAGTTTTGGGTAAATAGAAGTGATTGATTTTTTTAGTTATGTGGGTTAGAGCTGGCGTTCTAATGTTAAAAATGATTTCAGGAATATTGATTTAGAGTATGATATAGATGATTAAGTTTTAAAATCAATTGGACAAAATATCACAGCAGACTCGATGAAACTTTCATGAATTCGGTTTGTCTCAGGAGAGAGATATGGTCCCCATGGGATTCTTGAGAATAGTTTCCGCAGGAGTGAACTTCCTTGTTTCGTGCGTATTATTTGTACCTTTAGCGCGCTAATTGATGTCAAAATCTTCACGGTAGTTTTCGTGCAATTTTCTCGTATTTTTTGTGTATTTTGATAAAAGTTCTTATTTTTTTATACTGTCCAATGAATTCGGGATAACTGGTGTAAAAAAATTTTCGTGCTACAAAAAAACTATCTTTTGCCAAAGTTCTGCGGAAGTTTGAAGTTATAGAAGTTCATATATATATTTAGGCCAAAATAAGAATTTTCCAAAATTGAATTCATGTTATCATTGTTATGTTAGACAAATGTTTGGTAAAAATTTATTGAAACATTTTCAAACTGCTAATACCATAATTCTTTCGTAAGTTATTCGCCAAGTTTTTTAAAACTTCGCATCTTTCCTGATTGACGCTTAATTTACTAAAAATTAATAATCTTTAATAAAATGAAAAATACTTTTTTACTTTATTGCAGGTAATTGCAAAAGTTAATTATTTCGTAAGCTTACAAAAAGCCGCCTAAAACTGACTCCACATTGATAAACGATCAATTAAGCCCATATTTACGACAGTACCCATCACACACTCTAGCGTTCATTCACTTCAACCTTCACTTTATACACCATCACCCGGGAGCCCAACATCTTAAAAACACTTCCATACTATTTCCCCTCCAGCTAGAAAGAAAAAAAAGAAAAAAATTAGATCCACGTCTGAGCTTGCAAAGCGTCGTTGATTTACGATTTCGCGACTTTCAATATCCGAGAAGAAAAAAACGAACACCCTAGTCCCCACCCCCCAACATTAACCCTGAGGGAGCGATAATTTGGCGTCTCCCACCCTGTATACTCTCGCATCACTCCTCCCCTGTCCGACTGCACCAAGGGGCTCGCTCTTCTAAGAAAGATAAACAACGCAGTAGCCGAAAGTATATAAACCAAACAACGCGTTGCAGAGCGCGAAGGAGGGAGCTCAACGATACATCCATACGCGAGAGTAGGGATAAGCTCGTATACGAATGTGTACACGTGGTGAGAGAAAGAGCGAAATAGGGCTCGTCACGACTCTAGGCTGCGTTCCCACGCGAGAGCTCGCGCACGCGGATACCCAGAGAAAGAGAGAGAGAGAGAGCCGGCTGCTCTCTATACTAAGCCAATCGCAAAAATATCTCACTCATTACAGAATATCTAATGCGCAATCCGACAGGGCCCTGTCGTTACATTGTCGCCCCCCCTCAATTTTTCCCTCCACCGCTCGCTCTATTATCGGGCCGACACATCACGCGCGCACACATATCGCGCGAAGGTTTCTCGCTCACGATCGACGTGCGGGAGACGCCTGATGGATCTGACCCACTTCCCCCCCGCGCCAGCGCGTGAACCGTGAAACGCAACCTTTGTTACCTACTCCCTATCCGCTTTGGTATGAGGCTCCGCGTGGAGCTTGCGGTTTTCAGATGTCCCTGTATGGGCTATAATGCGGCGAGGACGTCTTGGAGAGGGGCTTTATCGTTGGGAGGAGAAGGCGTGAGATTACTGGAGGCTTTTGACGTTTCTGCGTCTTGAGTGTAATGAGCTTTTTTGCACAGTGGTTTATGGGGCTTTTATGAGCGGTTGTGTCTTTTGGGTTGCGGGAGATTCGAGACTTATGGTTGGTTTGATTGGGCTTGTAGCTTTGACGCTGGAGGATGGGTTGGAGGACTGGATTTGTTTTGTGATTTGCGGAGTGTTTGGGGATAAAGCCGGATAAAGATTGCCGATACTAATTTTTTATTTAGATATTGCGAAAGGAAAATCTGTTTTTTTTTTTAAATTTTGAAAAGTGATGTCTGCGATGATAATTCTGTGAGCTTTTAATTATTGAATACAAGCTAAATTGATCGCTTCGTCAATTTCGTTAGATTTCGAATTGAAATGAAAAATTTATAATTTTAGCGAAGTATTCGGATTGACAGATATAATTCTCATTTACTCTTATTATGTTAATATTGTTATTTGTAGCCAATTAAATATTTATCTTTTTTGTGTTTCAGGTGAGTTGTGAAAATTATCATTATCCTCAATCTTTCGTGTCACGTAAGTTCAAACATTACATTATTTATGACCACTATAACCACTTCATTTCGATTAATATCGCACCGTCAGTTAAATCTACACGTATAATTTACTGCTTGTCAAAATAAACTCCTATAGCAAATCGATAAACACAATTCAACGAGATTGAACAAGATCCTTTGATATGCCATAATCCATAACACAACCACTAAAATACAAATCTCCATACCTGACCAACGGCTATTTTTCACGATAACAACTCTCCACCACGAAATATCCCTGTTAAACAAACCCAATCGCTAATTCATTCCCCGATCCAGAAAAAAAAACCATTGTCAATTTCCTCCCCAGCTTAACGCGATTCACGCTGGCAGATATAAAAGCGAAATTCCTCGGCCTCGAGAAAAACCAACACACAGCCCATAGAGACACCCAGCGTCGACGAAATTCACCTCCCGATCTTTAATCTCCCGGCTTGTCTCGGCGCGGGCCGCTCGCATGTGTCTATGTGTGGGACCCCGCTCGTCCTATTTCCCCGCCCATTGTCTCGGCAATCCACTTCAGCGCGGCACGCGCGGGCGACGTTTTTCGCGAGGCGCTTTCCCAAGTGCCCCCGCGCGCTGTCGGCCGCTGAGATTTTGAAAACAAAATTTATACATGCATCGCGTCTCTTATCCTCTCTCTCTCTCGATAAATAAGCGCGAGAAATCGAGAGTGGGTTTTTTTCCGGCGTCGATCGATATCGCGTTTTCTCGCCTCTCCTTATATTCGCGCTGTCTGAGTATACCCCCCGTCGAAACCAGCCGGCGCAGACCGTAAATACGCGAGGACGCGAAAAAGGTGTATATATATGAACGACTACGGCTGGTTAGTGTGTTAGGAAAAAGGGCAGCGAGGCTGTAAAACCGTGTAGCCGGATATGCGTTGTGGAAACGTCCGCGCGCTGAGTCCTTGGCAAACGGAATAAGAGAATCGACAACGACGATGACAATGAGTGGTATAAGGAGAGGAAAAGCTAATTCGGCGAGGTCTATGTTTGTCTGAGCGATCGTGCGGGCGTGGTTGCTTTTCTCGGAAGATCGCGAAAGAGAGAGAGAGAGAGAGAGAGAGAGACGCAACCTCCTTTTGCATGCGATTTTCTCATAGCGCGCGATGTTGCGCTAAGCTTGGTATGGAGGTGAGAGAGACACTGACGAGAAGAGGCGCGACGTTCTGGCCTCTTCTCGTATCCTGTGAGCTACTGTGCCACTGGGCTGGGACGCTGAGGAAAAATGGGCGAGTTTTAATGACGAGATATTCTAGAAGCTTGGATTTGGTTTGATATTATGGTTCCATTCGATTTAATTGCATATCAATTTTTATATAGGTGAAATGTATTTATATTATTTTTTGTAAATTAGCTTTTTTCATTGAAATATAATAGTAATAAACGAATGAAAATACTGTTGCATCAAAGAATTACGTGATTGCATAAAAATGTTGCAAGTTTATGTATGCATACACAGCAGAAAGAAAATCTAAAAATGGTAATTTGTATAATTTTCTTTCGTTTTATGAAATTAGTTTTAATTATTCATTATATAGAGTAGTAGAACCATAGCTTTTTAAATATACAGTTCTCACAATACTATCTTTTATTCTGTTTGCTCTTTTTAACATCCGATTTAATACTAATTCCAATCCCGCTTTCTTTTTATAAAGCTGCATTAGCACGTGATAAGTAAAAGTTCACTCTTATAGCTGATTCAAGATTACAGTATCTTCGATTAAAACCTACTTTTTATCTTAAAGAAATATATCTTGAAATAATATACGATATGTATAAGTGGGTTTCATTTAACTGCACATCGAACTTAACCTTCTATAATCTAGTATCCTACTCTTATCTTTATAGGAATCGTAATACTTCATCAGAAAATTATAAAAGTATTAGTACAAATGTTTTTTTTATTGCTGGATTATACGGGGCACTCAAAGTTATACTATAACATTTTTATTTTCGTCTTCATAACGTTTTTTTACGTTCTATTAAGGCAAAATAAAAAAAAAATTAATTAAGTCGAGTTAACTAATGGTTTAGCTAGAATATTTAATTATGTTATAAACTATTACTTCATGATACACCAATACTCAAATTTTTAAAATACAACCGACATTAATTAGAGTTCGTTATTTTTATAATCTAATAATGGAAAAAAATTTGCAGTTAAAACTCCCATTTCAACTGAGTTGAAGTAATTCTTGCATGAATAAGGAAAAACCCCTCTGCGAATAAGTAAAATCTTCTAAAACGCAGTGCAAGTAATTTATTGTTTTAGAAAGGAAAAGGAGTTTTTCCTTATTCAAGTTGAAGTTAAAATTTATTTTTATTTTCATAGAGAAACTCCTACAATTTTAGGAGTTTCAAATAAAAAATTTTTTTTATAGTTGTTTATATATAATATACATATAATATACTCAGCATTTTGCATAATAGAATAATAATACGTAATGTGAATCATAATAAGTATGGAAATATAGTAGTTTTCGATACGAGTACGAAAAAGTTGATTTTTGCATGAGGGAAAGTTTATTGTCTGAGCGAAACGAGAATGGTAATTGCCTGAACCAAAAATCAATTTTTGCGTGAGTGTCGAACAATATTTTTTTATACATTGGGTGTGACTTGTGTTTAAGATTTTTGCAAAAGATAGAAAATCCTACTTTATTAAAAAAGATTATACTAAAGCACGCATATCAATGCTGAACTGTGATATGAGCAATCCTATAAGTAGATTTTTATATTAAAATTAGTAATTCGTCTACTTTTTTGCATACATTAAAAATGTTTTTAGTTTATTGTCATACCCTTAATAGAAAAATTGTTGTCTAAAATATCTAGTATAAAAGTTTCTTCCAATTCACAATTGTTGTCGATTTTAACGGAATCAAATGATGCAAGAATAATCGATATGTTCTCAAGCAAGCCCGTAACTTTTTTAATACACGACTTCGCTTGTTAAGAAAATAATAACTCAGGCAAGCTTAATTAAATGAGAATCGATTGGACCAGCCATATTTCTCAATTCCTGCGAGCAAACATTGATCTTTCCAATTTGCATTAGCGTCAACTGCCTTTCCCGTACGCTCAGCCCTTTTCGAAATCACAAACAGACTTTGAATTCTACTGCAACAAGACTCCTCTTTTGCTATCGGTTTTTGCTAGCTATTGTTTGTCTTTTTTCGCGTTCTGAATAAACAGAGCACGCACAATCTAGTTTCAAATGTTTTTCGAATGTACACAGTTATTTACCTGATTTCATTCTTGTGTTTAAGCACAGGAATGCTTTTGCGACAACTTGGATTTTTGGGAATTAGTGTAGACTTTTTATTAGACATATTTTTTGTTGAATCCTCCTATTATTCAATTTTATAAAATTATACAAGACTTATATTGAATAACTAAAAAAAAATTTTTGAATATATCATAATTACACAAAAGTAATAGAAAACACAGCGTACGTGTTCTTGTTTTTTCACAAAGTTTTCAACCATACGGTGAGCGTTTTAGTGTATCTTTAATTTTTAAAATATGCGATAAAAATATTCACGTGAAAAGCTCTATATTTCAAATAGTTTACATATTGAAAATCTATAAAATTTAATATTTTATGAATAAATATTGTAGGTCTGAGTAGGACAAGTATAGAAAGAAAAATATTAAATTTATTAATAATTTCGATTTATACAAATTTTACCTTACATGTATTTTCTTTTAACGTAAATTTGATGATACTTTTTCCTACTTAAAAATAATGTATAGTTTTAAACTCAACCGACGATGTGAGACGTGATGGTTATTTTTCGTTAAATTTTCGACTTTCGACGACATTACATTAAATAAAACGTATCAACAAACAAGTGGACAAAAAATAATTTTTAACATATTGTTAATTTGAGTGATTTATTACTTAATATTTTTTTAACATATCTTAAAGTAAAAATTTATAATAGTTTAAATGATAAAATAATGTTATTTTTTTATATAGTAGTTCTTATAAATGCCAATTACATTTACTTAACTCATGCTATTCAAGAAGATTTGATGTCTTTAGTAGTACAGCGGATTGTAAACGAAGTGCATCCTTATGAAATTACACTTTTTAGAGACATCACTTCTGCACGTGCTATTTCACAGAAATATTTTCATTTTGGAAAAATAATACAAGACGTTCCATCAGTGATTATCGATTTAGGATTATTAAAAATCATTAGTGGTAATCAATCGTTAAGTTTACCTCTGTTCAATAAAATTAAAGACGTACCATTTCATTTTATTACAATATGTAGTAGGTATTATAATACAGAAGATTTAATATCTATTTACATAAAACAACTCATACACTTTTTTATTCAACTTTCATCTAAGAATCCCCGACCAAAATGTTTAGTAGTTTTATGCAGTAATAAAATGCCTGAAAATAGTATCAATCAAGTTCTTAAGTATGCATGGTCAAAAAATTTTTTGGATTTTTCCATAGTAAAAGAAAATAATTGTGACCATAGCAAATCCTTAATTTACAATTATAATCCATTTAATCAAACATTTAGCAAAGAAATTATTAATTTAAAAATGAAAATTTTTCCAAATAAATTACACAATGGAAATCTATATAGCATAAATATTCCTTTGTTTCATGTGCCTCCACATCTAATAATTACATTTGATAAGCAAAGTCAACATAAAACTGTTGATGGTCTTCACTATCCTCTAACAAAAATTGTTATAGATAGTAGAAATTTCACTTACAAACCTATTTTTTATTCGCAAAATTTCACGATTTCGCAATTTTTAGAAAAAGTGTATGATCACTTAAAAATTGGAAAATTAAATATGTTGACAATTCCATTGCTAAAGTTAACATTTCCAAATGATTTCCCTACATTAGATTCTGGATATATATTTGATGACTTAGGTGCAGTAGTTCCAATTATGTACATTGATAGTTTATTTCTTCCATTCCACATTTTAATGTATTTTTTTACTACTCCATCAATATGTTTCTTTATAGCAACATTATTACATATTTTGAAGAAAGAGAATCCATACTTTAGTTTAGTGCTAATTTTTAAAATTCTTTTTGGTGTCTCAACAAAAAAACCAGTAAGATGGTCTGATAAAATAATTTTTCTAGTCATCTCATATATATCAATTCTTTACTCGATTACTTTTTTCACGGAACTAATGAAAATAAGAATAATGAATAATGAAGTCTCATTTGATACATTTGAAGCTATAGCCGCATCAGAATTAGAAGTATTTATGCTAGATGCGGTATATGATGGTTTTTATAGTATTAGAGATGAAAATTTGCAAAGATTAAAATCGAAAACTACTAAGATAAATAATTTAAATAAATGTATAAATATACTGTTAAGTGGCAAAAACGTAGTTTGTTTTATGTCATTGACAAAAGCAGAATTTTACTTACAGAATTATCAAATAAGAGATGGAAAACCAGTAATTAAAATAACTAAATCTCTAACAGCTTTAGAAAATAGAGTATTTCTTTTTGAAAATGGATCTCCCTTTATGAAAATGTTTCAAAAAGTTTTTTTAAATATATATGAAACTGGTTTGAATGAAGTTATTATTAAAAGACTAAATAGAAATAATTATACTGATACTGATGAAAATAAAGAAAACAACAGTAATATTTTATTATTTGTACTCCAATTAATTTTGGTAATCGGATATTTTATTTCGGTCCTAATTTTTTTAATTGAAAACATTGTTAAGTATAAAATGTTCTGTTATATATTTCCAATAGGTAATATGCGTAATATATTCTTGTAAGACTATCTAAATAGTTTCTTAAAATTATAAAAACTTGTTGTTCACACCGTTTTAATCAAGAAAACAATTGTCAGTAAGTTTGTAACTATCTTAATATAAATTAATAATAAATATTTATTTTGTTCTAAAATTTTAAAATGGTGTTTCTTACAATTATTTTTCTAGACAACATGATGAGAAATTTATAGGTCTAAACATCTTATTCGATCAAAAATTCATACTATTACTAATTACTATAGTACAAGCGACCAATTTTATACGTCATCATAACGTTTTTAAGGGTTACAAATATATTTACAATGTTGATCTATTTTAATGTTACCTATCACGATTTCAGTTCATAAAAGGCAAAAAATGGCACAAAATGCAGATGGAATAACGGATAACAGGTTTATAGAATTCCCATGAATTTATGGATTTGTTCCGAATTTGTCCCTGAAATGTTCTTTAACATTTTAATAAGAACATTCTTTTGGAGGCTTTGAACAGTATGAAATAATTAATGAAAATAAAACTAACTTTTAAAGTTGATACTTTATTATTATCCATTATCATATATATAGATATCGATCCTAGTACTTAACGAGGTTGAAACGTCACCTACAAATTTGTTGGTCATAAATTTCAAAATATAAAATGAATGTAAAAAATTGCATTTTAGTTTTCTAAACAACACATAACACTTTAACCTTCTTAACAAACTATAAAAAAAAAAGTAAAAATCAAACACAAATTTCCATACACACATGCCTACATCCGCTAAAACACCATACGTGTCCATCATCATCACTTTCTTATCCGTCTGTAAACACACTTGCCACTCCACGACCATCCCATACAACCACGCAGAAAACACGAGTTTCCTCTACTCCTCCTCCGTTCCACCTTGAGCATTAACTACAGCTCATTCAGCGGCTCCGTCCGTTCGAGATGACTCGCGTCTTGCATATTATACGACGCCGGCATTATAGCCTGAGCGCGCGCCAATAAAGCCTTCCAAGTATCGATGCGCGTTTAACTACCTTCGTACATACTGCAGGCTGCCCTAAATATGCGAGAGTGAGCCACGCCTAACGAACGATTCACACGCTGCCGCTGGCTGTGCTGACGCGCGCGCGAGAGATAGCTGATGTCCGACGCGCTAATTGACGCGCTTCAGCTGGTTGCGGGGGTGTGTGACTCTGGCTACGGTTTCTTAACTTTTTTTCTTGACAGTGAGAGTTTGAGGGCTGGTGATAGATGGGTACGGTTTTAGGATGCGGTTGGCTTGGGTTGGGCTATTTTTGGTTGTTGTTATTGTTGCTGAGGTATTTTTAGATTTAGGGTGCGATTGCCAGTGATACTCTTGCAGTAAGGCCGTTCAACAGTGAAATGTAGAAACGTGAGGTATTGCCTGAAATGAAGAAACGTTGGTTTCGTTCAACAAATGGTTTTGCATAAAAGAAATGAAATAATAATAATTGTATGCTTTCAAAAAGAGCGAGGTGTAAATTCTATGTATCATGTTTCCTTTGTATAACGATGTATTATTATTCGTCTATATAGAACTTTTATATTATTCGAACCAGCTTTCTTACAAAAGAAAAAAATAGTTTATGGTTTATTGTTCCACAATACTTGTAACTGTTACAATTGATCATAAAAATACGTTCACTAATAGATTTTGCCTCATAAATTACTATGTCGTATCTTAACACATATTTCAGAAATTGGAACCGTTGCATTGATTAGCAAGTGGGCCAACGGCCGATTATAATTGAAATCGCAAACAATAAAGACGAAAAATTAGTGTCAAGGTTAAAAGACGAGTAAACTAAATTGCATCTGAATATTAAAAAAAATATATTATAAATGAATAATAACGTAATCAAATAATTAAAACAATTTTTGTCATTGCTTCAAATTGTTATACTGAAATTATTGAGTTTCTGCTTAACACAACAAATAAAGTTAAAAATAAACAAACTTACCGCAATATCAGCAATAATCAATATCAAATTAATATCAGCTCCGTATTCAAAGTCGAATTCCAATTACCACCTAAGATTCCGCGAATTTCGATCACCGCGCCCTTAATACCGAGAAATCATGTTTACGGTCGATTATTATTGCTTTCACCCGCGCGACCCCTTTCACTATTAAACGCGCTCTATTGTCTGGCGTCGCTCCTTACACTTGTCGCCCCGATGATGATCGATCAAGCCAAGAGCTGGCCGCTAAAAAGAAAAGGAAAATTAATTAACCGAGCTTATCGAAGCGTGAGCGCGGAAAAAACGACCGGATGAAAAGGCGGAGCTGGAGGAAAAAAATGTCCGGAGCTTCTCTGTTCGTTGTGAGCTGGCGTTAAATTCAAGCTTCCGGCGTCGTCGGGAGTATATACACAAAGGGCGCTGCATTGGCGAGCTTTTGCTTCTCTTTGTGCCGCTGACAATTCAAAGCCACCCCCGACATTGTAGAGCCCGATTCTTTTTGCTCCGAAACGTCATGCCAGTGTCGTTTTTATTTATAAGAGTAAGACTGTGACGCACGTGTATTTATGCATAATATGGGTTTGTTTATGGTATCGCGTTTTTATATGAAATTTTTTTATTTAGTAATTGAATTTGAAATAGCAGATATTTAAACGTCCGTTTATAGATTGAAATTGATTATATTAACAATTAAAGTTGATAATTGATTGATGAGACTATTTGAAAATATAGTATTTAAAACAGATGAATTCACGGTTATATTAAAAATAAAATATAATTAAAATAATAATTTATAATAACTAAATTCAAATTATTGGCATGAAGTCAAATTAAGCCACAATAACTATAAAGTGTAACATTTTGAAATTATACTTCATTAAAATTAGTTTTTAGGTAAGGATTTCAATATTTTTACAAACATTAAAAGCAGCCGAGTCATGAAACAGTAAACTAGCATCTATTTTAATGAAGCAATTGTTTTACTAGTACAGCTATTTTTTTTCCAACTTTTTAAAACTCTTTATCTATACTATTCGCAAGTAGAGTAAGCTTTGGATATCGTGCATAAATGAGAATGTGAACAAGTATTTCGTTCCCGCCTATTTAATGTAGAAGGTCTTAACATTGTTTTATCTGAATGGATTGTAAAAAATTTAATTAAAAAAATTTTTATTTGCATATCACATGGGAAAATTAGAAAACAATGAAGTTTAATATTGAGAACTTTTATACAAACTAACTTTTTATAAACTTTCAATAAATTAAAGACTTTCATTCATCAAAAAAGGCAGAATTTATTTTGCTATCTTTTTGTAGAAATAGTTAAACAGCTTATTTAAATTCACGTCAGTAAAAATTTCAAATCCCATGCCTTAGTAAACTATTTATACAAAAGTCATTCCTCTCTTTTCCGAGTATAATATCATTTTTATAATAAATGTTAATCCACTGTAACACATGTTTCAACATTTTATCAAATCTCTCTACGCGTTATATTCTGTTTTCGTCTGACACTTTAAGCTTATGCGCGCGTTATCGATCAGCATCGCGTTATAGAGATCCCTATCATTTACATCTAAAATGTCATATCGAATCACATTTTGTAATAGCTACACCGATCACGAATGTGGGAATACATTTGTTTTTCTCCTTCTGCTTTGGGCTTTTCCAATATTCAGTATTGAAGGGTCCAAGATCTGAGCCAACGAACTTTCCAATGTCATATGATTTATGAGAAAGCATATTTTGCGCAAAGACTACGTTTTTTTTTTCAATTTAAAATTGAAATTTTTAAATTTAGAAATATATAAAATGAAAAATGTAAAACATTTACTTCTTTCATATAAAAAAAAACAAGCTTCTGTAATTTTTCTTTGTTATTATTAAAAAAAGACAGAGATTCAAACGTAAATTGTTTAAAGTTGAACGTAGAAAAAATTTATCATATAAAATATAAAACTTACGGATATTCGCAGTTTCATCCAGCTGTATATGAAAAATAACATTAAAAAATAAAATTTCCTCTTTTAGAGTTTTCTTTTTTTAAGCAGAAGCTGACTGAATTTACAAACTTTTCCTGAATTTTTAAAAATTTTTGTAAATAAAAATTTAACAAATACAAGCACGAATACCCTCATCCAAATCAAAAGCAAAAAAATTTTACTCGCAATATCTATCAAAAATAGCACAAAATCCACCTAATTCCGCATATTACCAAACCCCTACCAAAACAACAACACTGCTTCGCAAATCAATGCCCAGC
>UELX01002323.1:0-32203 GCA_900480035.1 Eupelmus urozonus | reverse complement strand
CGCGGGAGATTGCGAAAAGTATTAGTCTTCGCGGTGAGAAATAAAATGTGCTAGTCTTCGTTAGGAGCGACGATATTTGTATACAAAATTTATATTTTAAAATTATAATATATTTGGGCGATATATGGACAAAGGTAAGGGAGACATATCAGATTCGTCCCGTGGCGATTTATTGGCGACATATTGGAAAATGTTAAAATATATTGGACAACTCGGAAATCGTTTGGCGATCTATACCTGCTGTATCGCCGAATGTATTTACGATATTTCGGTAACGGTAAATTTTTTTGCGCGGGATGTTTTAAGTTCTTTACATTATAAGTATCCATTTTTAAATAGAGTAGTCTCCAATACACTGTTATACTTCATTGTTATATAAATTTCGTTTAGCTAGGTTTTTAAGTTTTATTTAAAAAGTTCATTCAAAAAAAGATTTTTTACTTATTTTGTCGTTTCACTCATATTCATAGTTAATAATTTAATAGATCAATAGAAAAAATTTTAATTACGATTCTATGCTTGCAATAAGATTAACCCGTTGATTCCCGAATCAATATTATGAAATTTGAATTTAAATTTTATTTTATTTATTATCTTTTGTTTAAAATTCACAAAATAATTTTTTAAAGTATGTTATTTGATAATATTTTATATGTATTTGAAAATTCTCTTAGTGCATTAAAAATTTTTTTCTGATACATGAAAATAAAATTGTTATAACACCCACAACCAAAATTTTGATGTTATCCATGTATCACAATAAAAAAAAAATCCAGTAATTAAAATAATTATGCTAAGTCTCACTTATGTCGGCAATTTACTACGTAACTTACTTACCACACTCGTAAATTGGAATGCATTTTTGCACATTTTGATGGCAAAGGTAGAAATAATTTTTTTTTTGGAAAATTTTTAAAATGTGTATTGTGAATAAATCTTTATTATTACTATAGTACAAAATAAAAGACCATTTAGGAACCGATGGACCCTGGTCACCTGTATAGCCCGCTGCGGTGTAATTTCTTCCGTTAATTACCTAAATTAGATCTAAAAATTTCAAATATTCTTATTTTAAAAATTAGATTTTTAAAATTGAATTTGAGTGTAACTATGAAATAAAATAAAATAATATTATTTTTACGATAACATTACAAATTTTGTATACAGTCTTCTATTAAAAGAGATGAAGATATAGATCTAAAATTTACTTGCCAAAATTTTACCAAAACCTATATGATTCAGCGGATGATTTGTTGACTTCGTGAGTTAGTAAAAGTAATTTATTAATGTAATAGTAAGTAATTCAATTTAAATTATAATAGAGTTAAATAGGACATGTTTATGGGATAATAAGGTTGAAATAGAAATAGAAAATTAATAACATTATTTGCAAAAGACGTTTTTACTTAAATAAACAATATAAGAATACACAACAAGATTCTGTCAATATAACATTTGCTTAGTTTTCTCTTTGTGACCTATACATATTTCTGTGCAATTCGTGATAACAATTGAGTTATTTATTAATATTTCTAATACACTCTATCAGTATTAAAACTTGTTTGTGCTTGGTTACAAATAAGTTGTACGTGTAGAAAATATAATTTTATCTTTTTCTACATATTTTATGTACTTTTTCTTTGTTTATCATACAATAAACATTTTCAATAGTGTTTAACAACGAAAATTTAAGGTAAAATACGTACATTAAATACTTTTTATTCGTTTTATAGGCTAAATATTAATTTCACTCTCATTAAAAAACATATCAATCATAATCTTGAAGAATAAAATATTATTTATAGTTTAAATAGAACTAACATTTTTATTTCTTAAATGTTAGTAATACATGAAATAATATAGAATATTTAACTCATTGATATATTATTTCAAGTATATTTATAAAAATATATTAACGTATTTTTTATTTGAAAGAAGGACTAGCTTCTCAATATTTGGCCTATAATTTAGTATATTAATAAAAGTACAACTTTAAACATTTTAAGTACTATTAGATGTTTCCAATACCTATCTCTGAAATATTGATAACAATAACTCTTTCAATGCACGTTATTCGAAATACAAATATAAAGAAGAATAAATAATAAATTATCAATTTCATAACTAATTAATTAATCATTGCTACTTTATTGTTATGTCGTGCAGTGATATCATCTACAATTTGTTCATTTTAAAGCTATAAATATAACAATCATCTTCTTTCTCAATCACTTTCAAAAACTCGCCTTACATATTGTTATATTTTGCAAAAAATTAACTTCGCGCATAATATTTGTATATATAGAGATGCAAATCATGATATAAATGTATATTATGTATAATCATCGACTAAGCAAATGCTAAGCTCGCCTCTTACATCGTCTCATAAGAACTAAAAACTATATAAATCGCGCTTGCGACCAAAAAGAAATAAAAAAAGGCAAGATCGACTAAGGATCTATATAAGTATTACATTTTGCATTCGAGAAAAAATAGAGAGAAAACAGTCTAATATTGCATTAATATCAAGCCAGTCACGCTGTGTCAACGCCTCTAACAACGCATCTTTCAAGTCCGATGTGGCAGTATAAGTAACAATTTATAAAAGCGTATCAAAAGATGATGGACAAAGTTTATGCCATTCAGTAAATTGCTGTGATTAAATTATTTAATATTTGCCTTTTAATATTTATTATTTCTTATTATTAGTTATTATACTGACATTCAATATTTTATTTATACGATGATGCGCTGATATTATTTATTGTCATTATTATGATTCATCTGGTTTTTTGTCAGCAACTTTTGCGCTTGAAGTGCTCTTAGCTTTACGTTTTGGTGGTATTGGAGCTTCGGAGCTTGCAGAAGGCGGTGGAGTTTCGGGTACGGTTTTGTCTGTCTCAAGACTCGTGGAAGATGAAGTTTTCGTTACTTTTTTTACAACTTTCTTTGGTTTATCACTACTAACGGCACCGTCAGTCTCTTCGCCCTCTTTAGGCTTCTTTGCTACTTTTTTCACAACTTTCTTAACAATCTTCTTTCCGGAACCTTCGGATTCAGGTGAGCTGGGAGTATCACTTTCTGCAGAAGACTTCTTAACAATTTTTTTTACTTTTTTTACTTTCTGCTCAGATTCTCCCCGGGGTTGAGGCTGATCATCTGGCTTTTCTTCTGTTGGAGTTTCTGGCTGAATCTCTATATTTTCTTCTACTGGCGCTTCTGCTTGTGTTTCTGTTGAAGCTACTGGCTGTGCTTCTGTAAGAGTTTCTGATTTAATTTCTGCTTCTTTTTGTGGCACTGCTTCCGTTGGAGCTTGTTTCTGAGATTCTTCTTGCACTATTTTAGCTGCTTCAGCATCAAGCGGAGGGCTGGTTGGTGGAGTAGGACCTATTACTATTGGCGTTCCAGGTATTTTCAAGTCTTTAGTTCTACTTGGCCTTATTGGACATTCTTCGGTTGGGGTCGAAGAGGCAATTATGGAGTCTTTGACTGAGGTATCAGTTTCTTCAATCTGTTTAGTAATTTCAACTTGCTGTTGATCTGATGATAAGCTCTGCGTTTCACTAGAAACTTCTTCGGTGCCTTCAGGCTGCGGAAGCTTTACCGTTAATTTTGTCTTTTCACAAGCTGATAAATCTGGGGATACCGCAGAAGTATCAGATGTTGGGGTTTCTTCTGAAGTGACTGCGCTAACAGTATCTTCCGATTTTGACTCAGGTTGGGTCTCTTGACTCTGTGGTATTATTGGTTGACTTTCTTGACTCTGTGCTATTATTGGTTGACTTTCTTGACTCTGTGGTATTATAGGTTGACTTTCTTGACTCTGTGCTATTATTGGTTGACTTTCTTGACTCTGTGGTATTAGTGGTTCACTTTCTGGCACCGTTGATTGGCAAACTTCAGGTGCCGATTCACTCTCTTGTGTTGATTCTTGTTGTGTCGTAGGTGCAAATTCGTGAACCACTGATACAACATTAGGACTTCGCGATACCAAAGCCTGACTTGATGGAAGTGAAGTGCTTTCTGTTTCAAGCTTTAACGCTGGATCATCACCATTTAATTGAGTTGGCTGAAGAATATCTTCCGATGGTGCAGCTTCTCCTGATTCAAAAAGGGTTTCAGATACAGATGCAGCAGATTCTTGAACTGGTGGGATGATAGAAGAAACAACAGCCTCGATAACTGGTCTTGGATCTTCCGAAACTGATTCCTTCGGTTCCGCCTGTAAAACGGATTCGGCTACTTGTATGGGAACAGGACACTCAGTTGTAGCTTCAGATACTATTTGAGTTGCGAGTTGCTCCACTGGTGCTGGCGTTTCGCAGTCTTTTGGTTCTGAAGGTACTGAAGATGTTGCAGGATCAAGTGGAGCTTCAGGAATACTCTCGCTAACTTGTTGTTGAACTACTTCTGCCTCTATTACTTGTTCGGTTTCTTGAGGAACTTGTATTTCTTTCGCAGGTTCAGGTAGGATGGTTTCAGTCTGTTTAATATCTGATACCGCTTCTTGTTGAATCGTCGTTTCTGGTACAACCTCTGTGTTTTCTGATTGCTCAATAACATTAGGAACACTTTCTGCCTGCGTAATAGGAACTAATTTTGTTGCTTCTTCAGTAATATTTGTAGATAAAACTGGTTCTTGCACACAACTTGTATTATCATCAGTTTCGTTGAGTTTTATTTCTTTTTCGATTTCTGAGGATGGTATGACTTCTGAACTTAAAATTCTTTGGCATGTATCTTCTAAAGATCCTTCAGATACGTTTGATACTGCTTGATCTTCCGATGCTAAAACTGTATTATGGAGATAAGAGTTATTTTTATTAAG
The DNA here is from genome assembly GCA_900480035.1 of Eupelmus urozonus. Classification (NCBI taxonomy): domain Eukaryota; kingdom Metazoa; phylum Arthropoda; class Insecta; order Hymenoptera; family Eupelmidae; genus Eupelmus; species Eupelmus urozonus. Next base: position 27,375 of record UELX01002323.1, on the reverse strand, counting down.
AAATGAAAATTTGACAGATAATGATAGTAATTTTATGCAGTAAATGACTTTTTCTTATGATTAGATAACTTTTAAAAGTCATTGATGTGGAAATAGTATACAATTGTGTATATAGGTGACAGTATTTATTTTCATATAAATAAAAAATAGTATATGTTTTATTGTATGAATTAGTAATAAGCAAAATAAGCGCTGAAGCAGCCTAAGAATAAAACGAAGATGCAGTAATAAATTACTTAGTGCATTTTATAAGCCATTCCGCAAATGAAATAATAATAGGTAATGTATGCAACCAAAATTAATGACAAATTTTTCATTCGAAACTTATCATGATTCTTTATTTCACACCTTTAATTATAAATTCTATCGTGCGGACTTTGATGATACCTTAACAATGCTTCATTATTAAATAACAAACAAATAAAATTATAAAGACTATATGACATCTAAGAAATCGAAAGATATATAATCTTATAAGGCACATTATGTAGCATTATATAAAAAAAAAAAACGATCTAGAAAAATTTTTTTTTAGTGTGTCAGGTCTTAAAATATTTACCCCACAAAAGCAAAACGATAATACAAGACGCAGCAATGCTATTGACGGCATGGTCTGTTAGTTGCTCTCCTCTGCTCCTGTTTCAAACACTCAAACTTAATCAATCCTGTCAAACTGAAGCGTTATCACGACTCTTCGACCTCTATGCGGAGAAAAAATCGAAGTCTCACAAACGCTTGTTATTATCAATTAATAAAATCATATAAAAAATCACTTCAAAGTAGTGTTACACGCAGTCATAATACAAATATTTTTATCATACATGCATTCACAAATACGCAATATAGGAATGGGGTAGACAGAACGGATAAGATCCTTTGACTCGAAGCACTATTACTAAAGTCTAGTAAAACCAATTAACATGACTCGTATCTGAGTTTTACAAAAAATGTTGAACAATAATAAAATTATTTTTCTCAAATATATATACGTACACGATGCAGCTTACATCACTGTACGTCATTTGTAATAGACTCTACACCTGTAATTTCATTGATTCGATAGTATAAATAATAAAGCTTGTCACAAATTAAACTACAAATTTTCAAAGGGGAACTTTAGTGATAGCAAAAACTAATGTTTCTGTCTCAAATTTTGTCTCAACGTCCTTTTGAACTTTTCTTTTGCTTTGCGTTTTTTTCATTGACTACTTTCTGGATAGGTTCCGCCTTTTTAGACTTTAACGTACCGGGTAAAGCAACTTCGCTTTCATCTACAGCTGCTTCCACCTCACTGCTTTTGCCGCTACTCTTTTTGGGCTGTCGGGTTTCCTAGAAAAACATTATTATACGTGTTTTTCCATATTTTATTTTCAGCCACATGTCTAACTACACAACACAACTATAGCGAATGAACGTTTCCGTTAAGGAAACATAAATTTTGAATTACCTGAGCACTGGAATCAGTGGTCGCTTGCAAAAGAAATTTAAAAAGAATTTTTTTAAAATTTGTTTGACAATTTTTTTGTGTATACTAATAATACTTTTGACTTTGAAAAATTTATTATAGCCAATTATCTTTTTTTACAAAAAGATTTTTTATTCATTCACTACTATTTTACTTAATTATTATAAATTATTTTACTTTATTTAAGTAATTTGTTTTGTTTATTAGTATAAAACCATGCATTTCTTCTTTTTTTAAATATTTTTTGATATAGCAATATTAGTATATCAGTGTAAATAAGCAGAAATTTATTTTTATAACACAGTTGGTAATTTACCTTAATTGGAGAAGGTTGCCTTGGAGGTGCTGATGCTAGTGTTTCATTGATCTTCTTTATGATATTATCAAAACTGTCTCGACCCATGTAATCGATGTGTCCCTGTTCCCAATTTTGCTTTCGCATATGATCCTCTATTGCTTGCTGTTCGTCAGTTCGGGATTCGCCCAGAGTTAGTTTCGACAAAGCTCCTGCTAAGCCTCCCTAAAGACACATACGTAATATATAATACAAATATGAATCATTCTTATGTTATTACAACATCTTCTGCTAATTAAAAAACAAGTGATTTTATTATAAAATAATAATAGCATAAATTGAATATTTTATTAACAGTAGAACGACCATTTAAATTATAAAATTAAAATATGAAAGACAGTCATGCTAACTAAAAGTTACAAGATTATCATTCTATTGTATATTACAATACAAATATTATACGATGACTTACAATGAACAATAAAAGAATAAATAATTGAGTTCATAAAGATTTTGTAAAACGTTATACAGTCTAACTTATAAGATTTAATCGTTCTAATGTAAAAAAAATAGTACCCTGAAAATAAATAAAACAGCTATTATATAAATTGATTACAGCAATGTCTTTAAGAATTTTCGACGTCAACAAAAAAGAAATATATTAAATTAAGTATAAACTCCATTTCAATGTCAATTTCAGGAAAACACATTGGTATGCAACATCACACATAGTATATATATTTACAATAACAATTTTCACTGCAACGAGGGTGTGAATTTGATTAGAAGTTAAAAAAAAGCAAAAGAATAAGCTACTTACACTTGCATTCTCTATGCATGGCGAAGCACTCAATTCGGATTGCGTTGCTACATTATTAGGATTTGTACAAGGTGCTGAGGTGGGTGAGGGACTAGGAATATGCAATTCAGTCTGTTTTTGATTATTAGTATTTTTTTTATGACTATTTTGACTACTGTCGTGTAAACTACTAGCTTCGAGCGTGTGAGGTTTATCGACGATATTATTACTCTGTTCACTTTGATTATTGTTAACGACATTGTGATTGTTGTGATCGGTTTGATGATTTGTATCGATATTGTGATTTTTGTGATCGTTTTGATGATTCGTATCATGATTATGATCTTCGACTATTTTATGAATTTGCTCGATAGTATCACAGATAACAGATAAATTATTTATTTGCTCTACTAACGACTGCGAATCAAATGCCGATTGATTAACAGAAGAATTTTGTTCGAATAGCCTTTCAGTTTCGCGATAGTGAACGCTTTCTTGTTGAACTTCATTTTTGAACGAGACATTTTCTTCGTGAGAAGTTTGTGGGTGCGGTTGATAATCATTGCTTTGACACGATGATGTTGTTTGCACTGGGGGCGGTTCTGCCCCACATTGATTATGCGATATTAATTGTGGTGATTCTGTGAAATGTGTATGTGTTGTATCACAGTAATACTGATTATTGTCATTTTGTTGTGCAACGTCATTGAAAAAAGGATCTGTTTGCACAGAATAATTTTCCCAAGGATCTTTAAATTCTGAAAAATCTGGTTCGCCTGATTCGATCTCATTGTAGACGTCTTCGCCAGGATTAATTAGGTGAGTTGCACAATTATGTGAATTGGAATTTGTAAGAAAGGGATTAGAATCGTGCCAAATTGTAGTCATATTGCTGGCGGCCTTTGCAAGCATCATGCGAAAACAAAAAAAAATGAACACTCAATAGGTTAGTAACATTTTAAACTCAGTGTCCATTTTTTAAATTTTATAAAAATAGATTTACTAATTATATTAATTATATTTTAGATTTTTTAATAGAATATAACAGCATGCTGTAATCACATGCTAAATAAAGCAATAATTAAGAAAAATAGACACTGGTTAAATTTTATCTAAATATAATTAATTAAAAACTGCATTAAATCGTCTAGTAAAATATAAACAAAAACAATTTAATAAAGTTAATTATTCATTTAGCAAAAATGTTAGAAAAGTTAAGAATTAATAATTCATTAATAACGTTCAACTTACGAAAAAATACCGATATAATGAATGCAGTTCTTAATAATTAAAATTAAAAATAGAAAACAAACTTATACCTTGAACCCCACACAAATGCCAAGTACAAGCCATTAGATACCAAGATGCAGGTGCCATATATATATATACTCATGTAATGACATAGAACATAGGAATTGGGAAGGGTTCAAAGTACAGTCAACTTTTCTGCCATTTATCAGGTCATGTTAAAAAGGCAGAAAAGTTGTAAAAAGTAATACTACTAATGTCAGAAAAACTATTTATCTATATATTTGATATTTTACAAAAGTGATTATAATACAAGTAGATTCTATGAGAGCACTCGAAATTTTCACAGTCCATTTAATGGAGTATTATAAACGAGCAATAGGAAAGCGCAAACTCTTACCTTTAGGCACTCCGCACATTTATCTTCGCATTGTTTTTGCTTGCAAGAATCAAGGAGGAAATGAGCCGACAGAATTATAATATTTATAAAACTCTTTACTTAAAAGTTACTTATAAATTATTTCTACGTATTAGTTTAACAAAAACACAATTTCACTCAAAGTTATTTGTTTTTCCTCACAAAGCAAAACAAGATTAGCTTGATCAAATCAAGGAGAATCGAAATTTAATTTTGAAGTCAGTGGAGTATCGAGACTCACCATGCCATCTGAGAGCTGCTCGTGCACGTTATCGCAGAATATATTCCACCAGATTTGTAAAAGAGGCTGTAAGTGATTGCAGCCAGGCGGGGGTTGAACGATACCGGTCAGTGTGTCGAAGTACTGCAGCCATGGTTTGGTAGCTCCGATAAAATGGATGATCCTTACATTTTCGCCGTATCTAAAGTTTAAAGGAGATTTAAAAGATTGTATTAATTTTATAAATTGATAATTTGTATAAACCTACAAAAAAAATTGAATTAGCTCTAAAAATTTTTAAAAACTATACACTGTATTTTCTTTTTATTTTCTATTTTCTAGCTTCTACTTTAAATTCCTATCATTAAACTACAAGCTGTAACAATTTCTTAACTAAACAAAAGTACTAAAACTAACTCTATACAAGTACTGAATTTAATGCAGTTAAGAATAAAAGACTAATTGGATAAACTGTTCAAGAAAATAGTTTTCAAAACGCAAATCAATAATTTTACTTTAAAAGAATAAATTTAATGTTAGATTTATATTTAGTTATTATAAAATATTTAAAAACAATAATTAAACTAAAAAAATTATGTTCATAATTCTAATATAGTAAGAATTAATTTTTTTCATAATTTAAGAATGTGCTACCTTTCAAGAAGTTGTGAGAACTGTGCTTAATTTATATTTGAAACTACATAACTTGAATTTTTACAAGGCCAACTCGTTTATAGAACTATAAACCTTTCATGGAAACAATGCAATGTGAGAATATACTTAAAATGTACTATTCTCTTTCTGAATCGAAATATGGTATTTTATTGGATACTCTTATGGGCTTTTACAATACCATTTGCGAGTTTATTTTCTATAAAAATATTGAAAATGTTATACATCTGATTCATGCTCTATGCATAATTAGCAAATGGCAATGATAAATCAATTAGAAAAGATGACGCATAAAAGGTTGATAGTTCTGTGGAATTATCAGCAAATGAGGGATGATAATTTCGCTCATCTCATTAGATTATAAAAATTGGTGAAGTATATCAATATTTCATATACTTCAAATTACTTTTTATTCAATTTTTTAATACCTTAACGTATAATAAGTATCGAATCTTCGATTAATAACCAGTAGAAACTACTTTTTTTAAGGCCGACTGAAGAGTGAGGTCAAAATCTGTACAGAAAATTAAACGGGAATCCCAAAATTATGTCATAAACATTAATGAGATTAGTTGGAAAAAATTTCTTTCTAAAGATTGTGCATTTTACAAAAAGTTGACGTTGTCCGATTTTCAGAAAAATTTTACTGACTTTGTTAAAAAAAATGTTAATGTTAAAATATAGGTACTGTCGGTAAGCCCGATTTGATAATCATATTTTTCTGTCTCTTATTTTTTAAACAAAATCAGTAGATCTTTTCTGAACATCAGGCAACGTCAACATCTAGTAAAACATTTAATCTTAAGGAAAAAATTTTTTCCAATTGATTTTATTCATATTTATATATTTTTTGGGTTCCTGTATAATATTCGGTAGACATATCTCCAGAGTTGGACCCTTTCACCTCTCCTTAATTACGTAAAAATAAACAATCTACTGGACAATTTTATTATTATTATTATTTTTTTTTTTCATCTTGAGCGTTTTCTTAGCAGAAAACGAAACTGTGTTTCTGAGATGGTTTTGATTATAGTTTTGTTTGAAATTTTCTTTTTCTAAACAAAACTAGTTCTATGCAGCTAAAAACTACAAGCTTTATTGTTAAAAATGACCAGTTACTTGACACTGCAGTTGCGAAGAACACTCTCCTTGAAAGGTAAGGAATTTGGAGGTACAGATCTGTTCCTGTAAGTAAATATTCTTAGGAAATGAACTTCTTTTCTATTTTATATGAAACATCTAAACGTTAGAATATTGATTTTTGCTAGAAAATGCCATATTTTCTAGCAAACGTAACTCTAAAAACTGCTCAGAAACACTGTTTCATTTTTATTAGAGTATTTTCAATCCTTGTGCATTAAAACACTATAACTGCAGTTCTATTCTATAATCAAAATTAACAAAACAATCAACTATGTTTTCAATGCAAGTCATTGTATTATTTAATTTGCTGAGGAGAAATAAAAGAATCTAAAAATTTTACAGTTTTAGTTTCCCAAAAATCAAGCTGGAACTCGTACCGAAACCTAATCCAACACGCTTAGGTTCGATCACATACCTCGAATCGGAGTTAGGCTACCCAAAAGTAATTGGGTTTTCTAACATCAGTGGGCTATTTATAATGTATTTGGATACTCAAACCCATGGAGCAAATTGAATCTAGGTAATATACTACTTTGGTTTGTAGAGGTCTAAACGTATTTTAGTGATATTTTTCTCACTAACGAATAACCAAAATGATAAGTTGCTAATCCGAAACCTGATTACAATTGTACGCAAAAATAAAAATAGTTTTGCATAAATTATTAATAAAAATTTCTTTGAATAAAAATAAATTCAGTTTACCGAAGACCAATATAAAGTTTTTACAAAATTTCATTCTAGCTTATAATGGAATTTTGCAATAAAATGTAATAAAATTTTAAACATAAAACTTTTTTTTCCTTAGAATTTCTTTTTTGTAAAACTTTCATAGATTCTTTTCATACTTTCTCCAGCAATACCTATAAAACCATCAACTACAAATAATGAGGAGAAGGCTCACTGTTTAAATGCCGGCGCATAGGAGTAGGTAGCGGTGGAGCACATGTTGTAGATAAAAGGCAGATGCTTCGAAATGTCTTTGTGCGCCCAGTCGCTGAAATACATGTTCAGGAGGCCCTGATCGGCACCGTCGAACGAGCCCTGGCTGGCGGCGAACGTCGTGATAGAAGCGAACGTTTGCTGGGACGGTCGGAACACGAAGACTCCGGAATTGAAGCAGTCCGGCCAGCCAACGTCCGGCGCCGCAGACAGCTCTTCACGCTCGAACAATTCGTCGCAGTTCCTGACGACCTGTTAGTCAAGTTTCAGTTGTTAAATTGTATAAAATATGAGTGTAGCTGTTGTTTAATTATTTATTTATATTTATGAATGAGTAATAACATTAAATTTTGCTGAACCTGTCTGTATGAATCATTTTTACAAGATTTGCGTTTAATTAAATGATGCATAAATTAGTGGAATTAAATTACTCACAAGAGCGTCTGCGTCAATGAAAACACACTTCTCATATTGCGTGAGTCTCCAACAATGTAGCTTAGTAAATGTGATGCCCAACTCTGGCCTCTGAAGGACTGCCAGATTCGCTTCATCCTTTGAGTCTAACACATTAACTTCTTGTACTAAATTGAATACTGTCGACAATTTCTCTCTGAAATAAATAAATCAGGATTAAAATTAGTTTAAAATAATTAATAAATAAATGAAGAAACAATAATCAATACAGAAATGCTTCTTACAATAAATTACTTCAGTTTATTTTGCACTCGCATCAATTTAAACACCTATTTTTCTGTGTCAACTGATTCATATTATAATTATAAAATCTTATATATATTAAAAAATTATTATCAATTTGAATTTAATTTCTACAAATTGTGTTTCATATTACTTACTCTAAAAACATAATTTTTATTTGTTTATTGTCACTGCGCAATGAAACACACTATTAACAGTTAATATGAAAATTATTTTAAAGGTTCAACTGTTCTGAATGAATTACTGAAAATTACTAATCAAGCCGTTTTAATAATCAGCGGGCTAAATTGTCGATTAAATTTTAACTCTGTTGCAAGTATTTAAAAGAGTTAATGACACCTGATGATTCGTGGTCAATGTCAAGTATTTTGGCTTCGTTTCAGTTTGGCATGGATCGGAGAAAGGCAATTGCGCTGCCGATGACGCTACGTCTCTGACTAACTACGAAATAAATTACAACTGCACCCAGCTAATGCGTAGAATTTACTTTTGATTAATGTTGCATAGTGTGTGTTTTAAAACTTTGCGGTTTCTAAAACATGCGTTTATATTGATATTATAATTATAAATTGATATGCATATAATTGTAAGTAGCTTGATTTTCATAATTTTAATAATGACCATGAAATGGTATTTTCTTCTCATGAACAAACTTATTAAACTTATATTTTACAAATTAAATACTTGTTAAAAATAAATATCATTCCAATTAAAGAAACTGCGTATTTGAGAAAGTTACGTGCTCTGCAATAATAACATTCAACAAAAGTGTGTACTTCGCGTGACTTTGAATCATTCAATCTAACGAATCCATTTCATATTCAATTAAGCCCTCTCTTATCACAATTTTTATAAATCTCTTAACATTTCTTTGAATTTCAATTTTTGATTCGAATTTTCATTTTTAATTTAATTACTTTCTTGAAACGTATGCTGCTGTTTGCAGAGCACTCTTCATTCGTAATTCATTTGTAAAAACATTTAAATTACAAATTATCCTCAAATCAATTAGGTAAACCAATAAAAGAATGTTCAATGTTTGCAATCCATACCTCATAGACGGAGTAACACCGGGTGTGATGAGAACCGCCAGGTCATGGTGAGTACCCACACGACGCAAGGAGTGTGCTAGGACCAGCGCGCCCAAGGAATACGAGTCGTTGGTTGCCAACGTCACCCATGCGAATGCTACAAAAATAGAAAAGAGAAAGAGAAAGAGGGATTATTTTTGGCCAGCTCGTTAATATTGCTTATCGTCTGTTTAGCGCCAACTACGCGCCGCTGTCATCTTACATTTCGCGCGATTCCTGTCACTTATTTACAAACTACGTAAGAGACTCTGTACACTTTGTTGATGGTTATTAGTCGGTCTTGCCGGAATTAATTTTGGTGAACTCAAAATAAAATGTTTTGACACTACCAAGAGTGGATTGCTGATCTCTTCCATTACCTCCCGGATAGACTAAATAACGTACTCTGCTGTAATTACTCATCTTTTCACGTCATTTATGCATTCATAATATATATAGTAGTCAACATTTTTAGAAATGTCGTTTTGAAGTATGAAATAATAACTCTGTCCAATTAATTCGCGCATATAAAAGATTTTTATAATATTTATTTACTATCATATAAGTAGATATAGTAAGCTAAAAAAATCAAGAAATCAAGTAGATCAAAATGAAAATGCGTTTCAAAAGTCTGATGGGTAAGACGAAATCGTCTCGACGAGTAACGCAAGAAAGTGGTGACGACGAAGCTACACGCAACTTTCAGAAGAGGCTCTGCCAAGAACTAAAATATCGTCATACGTTTACCTCTGGATTTTTACTACTTCCGCATGTTTTACATTTTTTGGAATTTTAGAAAATGCTTGAGTTATAAATTATTTAAGTTTATCTTTCTTAAATAAATAAATAATTTAGTAAAATTAAGACACGTGCAAAAAAGTGAAAAACTAGAAGCTGCATATGTCTAGATTTGATAAAACAAATATTTGTTTGAGTTTTAAACTATTATTTTAAAGTAATCCGAGAATAAATAAATCTAGGGTTTAAATTAGTAGAAAAACATATTTTTCATGAATAAAACAGATTAAAGATAAAATAGTTTTCGTTAAACTTCAATTCTACATAAACCATAGAAGATCTATTGCAGTTGTATACAAATTTCTAAAGATATTTGTTTGAAAAAATCGAAAGTTAAAAAATAATTATTATTAATAATAAAAATCAGTATAAATTATGTTACCATTAAAATAATCAGAATTTAAAAAAAATATTAAAAATAGTTTACAGATGTCATGAAAAATAAAATTTGCAAATACAATCAATATTACATAATTGAGCAAAGTAGATAAAGTAAATTGTTACGATGATCCGTTTTGAAAGTTCAAGCTGATATCGCCTCTCCGAGTTTATCACACGTTTATTACATGTTAGATGAGAGCTAAATTGAAAGAATTTTTCGCAATTTGATGCTTAAACAACTTTATTCAGCACTTATCTACAATCTACATTTATAAGTTAAAGCAAGATAGTTTAATATGACATATTTTTATTAAAATATACATAATTATGGATGCAATTTGATAAAAAAATGTTATTTTACACTGTATTTAGATAAATAGGATTAAATGAAAAAATATAAGAGCAGTGCAGTCGTGAACCGAAAATTCTCAACATAAGACGACTATAAACGAAGGAATTTTTAAAAAAATTTCAGAAATAAAATAAGCTATTAGAAATAGTTTTCTAAGAGGACAAAAAAATTAAAAGATAAAACGCATAGTGTCAAACTGGCACATCTCCAGGTCTCGTTATATTTATAGAAAGACGTGTAATCCGTTCATTTGAAATCCGCCGCAATTTGGTCGCATTGAGGACCGTGACATTTTTCGCACCCTGTAGCGTCACCGACTTTTATTAATTATTGTTTTCCTGTTTATTCAACACAACTTAAGATTTTCACAAAAATAAAAAAAATTATAAGTTTTATAATTTTATGTTTTCAACATTATTAATAGAGAACCAAAATGACAAAATGAATTTCTTTAGCTATCAATGTTAGTGATTGTTGCATTCAAAAAATTTTTTTGTATATTGATTTAACTTAAATACATATTTTTATATTTTCATCTAATTGGCGAATGAGAAACAAATGACGTTATAGTATTGTCAACAACGTAAAAATAAAAATTTTTGTACAATAGTCAAAATATTTTTATTTATGTTCCAATAACACATTAAAATAGTATGATATATTTAAAAGATGTTTACATAGAAAGTATTTCATAGAACAATTTTTAATTTAGAATTAAAAATTTGCAAGATAAGATAATCTACTAAGTTGTTAAAAAAAAAAAAAATTGCTAAAAGAAGTTATGAGGTAAGAAAAATTTTGCACAAAAAAATTTTAATTGCATTCATAACATTCGATATAAGTTTACAGTAAAAAGTTGTTGAATTATCTGAAGGAGAAGAATTTTAAACTAATACTCCTCTCTAATCCTCAAGTTTCTAATAAACTACTTATAAAGTAACAAGAATCCCTTTCCTCTTCAATCAGTCATGCACCTAAAATAGATACCAAAAAAAAAATTTGCAAAGCTCTTCATAAATTTCCGGTCTCAGGTTACAAGAATTCATCTTAAAAAACATACATCTTTTTACCAGAAGCGAAAATCGATTTCATATAAGAGTTTGAGTGCTTATAAGTGAACCACGAGATGCGTTTGATTAATGGTTAAAAAGATTACTGGCTGGCAAACCAGTCGCCTGGTTACCGTCTAGCCGAATGCGGAGCAGCGCACGGCACGTGCAAATTGCTACTAATGCTCGTTCGACGCGGCGTTATAGCATCAGCGTAGCTTCTTTTAGCACGCGTTTGTGGCTCCGAACTTCTTTTCCACTTGATCCTGGCGTAGATCGGTTAACGTTATGATTTGGCTATCAAGATCTTTGAAAGAATTTTTATAAATGTTTTAGTATATATTTTAAAAATTTGCTTTTTAACAACATTTTTATTTACTGGCTTTTGAATTAATTAAAATTAACTAAGAATTTTTTTCAAAGAAGATAATAATTTAGTTTAAAAATTTTAATTTAATTTAAATTCAAAGATAATATCTGTGCATCTTATTTTTTAAATATTAGTTTTTAGACAGAATAGCTTAACCCCTTCTTGAAGCATTATAAAATACGGCAGCTTACTAGATATTGTAATTAAAAAATTTTTTCTTGATGAGTGAGACTATATTAAATTAAATATTTCTTGATCATTTACTTATATTTTAATCGTAATAAAAATCATAATAAACATAAACTAAAATTAAAAAAAAAACTGATTTTAATAAACAAAAATTAAACAATAAGCATAAAAAATGTTTGTTTCTTTGATCTAATAAAGAAATGTACCTATACCACAAATAAAATTAGATGATGATTTTTTTTAAATTCTTCTAGCTTAAATAATTAAGTTTGACGTAATAGTAATGTGTAAATACGTACACTTACGGCTCATATCATAATTATTCTGAATCATTCGCTCTTCGATAAGCTTTCATTAAATAACATTGGTGAGAATTCAAATAACGAAACTATATCTACGATAACCCCGTAAATTACCTAAAAATATCAGAGAACAGTCCAATGATACTAAAAATAAATCTAATCATTAAGTTAAGCTTCTACATATAGATCTTACCCAATAAAGTGATTTTATTAGTATGTGAATTATTAATGAATAAAGTATAAACACGTTTTTATTTATTATTAATCTTATTATATAAAAATATTTAGTAATAACATTAAAGAAAAAAATAAAAAATCATTAGTTTTATTCCAAATTGATTTTGTTTTATTAGTTAATGTGTAGTTGTTGAAGACATACTTTCTGTTAATCTCGCAGATCACTTTCAATACATTAATTATCCCACATCAAAGTGGAGTGTGACTCACAAGAGGCACTCCTTCGCTTGTTCTTACTGAACAATATTTACTATTTCTAAATAATTTAAAAATTTTCCACATAATCTAAAACAATAATTGATAGAAAAGAAAAGAAGAAATTACTTAGCTATTGCAAATCTTAAAATAATAAAAAAAGTTAAGGTTGTTATCTATATGTTCTTATTTTTGTTGCGTATATAAAAGATTTTAAGAACTTTCAAATAAATCTTAAAATATCAACGAAGATAAAGTACTATTTAAAAAGAAGCGTGGCACGAAGATGAATTGCAAACTTAGTAATACATGTAAAAATCACTTAGTGTACACGTGTACACATTAAATGAAACTCCTTTTCTTTACGGATATAACATTACAGTCCCTCGACAGACTACCTATGCCACGAGAGAATGGAATTTTTGTCAACCTAATTTGAATATATACAAAAATTAAATATTTCATGTTTTATTAATTATTAATGTTACTTTTCAAATCATTAATTAAAGTATAATTGATTAATTATTTATTTACAAACTAAAATTCATTTATTTACAATATAAAAATCATTCATCCTTCTCTTAGCATTAGTATTCTAATCAAGAAGATCTATTAATGAATTCTTCAAACATATTAGATTAGTAAAAGGAAATACAAATAAAATAGTGAAGACAACTTTTATCCGGCAGGAAGCTTAGAGGGCACTTGAAAAGTAATTAAGTTAGTATTGTCTAATTCTACTAACCAAAATAAAACAAGAGTTACTTGACATACAATATTTATAATGGGACGGCAGAACTGATACATAAATATTTAAATAAACAAAAAACGATTTTTTCATCTTTTGTGATTTACATAAATTCAAATTTATTAATTAGGTATATTATAATGAATTTATAACTCCTATTAAGAATAAAAACATTTTAATATAGTTAAATAAAATTTTTTATTTAAATTTAAATAAATTATAATTTGCATTAGTTAATTACATTTAATATGTTTCTAAAAGTGTTCGTGCTTAGACACTTCATGGTATGAACGTACATATTCATAATAATTAGAGACAAAAATACGTATGTGTAATTATACTTCAGAATCATAAATTTATTTTATTTGCGAATGTTATAATTTTATTAACGTAAAATATGAAAAAACTGCAGCGATATAGAATGTTTTGACTTAATGTTACATTAGTTATAATTTAGATAGGTTTTTAAATAAGATATAAATATTATTATGGATTTAATTTATTATTAAAATCTGATTAAATTTTGAATCAAGCTAATTTTCATCAGAACACTCTAAATCTCGAGTCTTCGCTACAAAATTCTTGACGCAATACTCTACGCCACGAAGGCTGAGTTTCAATAAACTTTGCAAATTGAAATGCGATACTCTTCGATTGAACTGTCGATATGTTACGTGTTGCATTATTTTTTTTTCCTTACTATAAAAAAACTATTATTTCTAATTTTATGAAGTAAATTTATTATATGTTTGTAAATTATTAAAATTTTTCGTCAAATTAATTGTTTATTAGCTATTAAATCTTTAGCGTTTCTCAATCTCAAGAGTTAATTTCATCGAGATTAAGTTTCTTGACTTTTCAACTTCGCAAACTGAAGGATTAATGCACTTAAATTTTGAGAAAATTTATACTTGCAAGATTATATTCGATGAAAGAAAGATTAAGTATTTACACTGTATTGAGTAGTTCAAAATACAGCGATAATAAACTATACATTTAATTTCCGCAAAACCAGACAATACGTAAAAAATGCATGTAAAAAATTAAACAATCGAACGAAGCCGCCGAGCGACGCTCGCTTCGACAGCATCTTAAAATCCGCATTCTAAAAATAGTCGCGAGGAAGCAGCGGACCACTACTGCGGAATGAAAAAAAAAAAAAAAAAAACTGGAGTAAAGGAAGGAAGGAAGGGTAAGGTAAATCGCGACTGGTCCCCTCTTAAGAGAGACAGACGAGGCAAGGCTCTTTTGCTGCTCTGCGCTCTCTGAAGCGTCGCGCCGGTGTATATTATGATACGAGGAAGGCCCTGCGCTCGGGCGCGAGAGACAAGACGAGACGCGACGTGGAAATCCGAGCTGCACAGGGCCACCGTTTCTGCAGACGGATGCGCACAAGTATGAGACTGCCGCGCGCGCGGAAAGCTCGCGCGCGATCTTTCGACAACTGATTTTATCTTGATACAGGTGTTTGCTGGGATTGACAATGAGGATTGAGCGGGGAAATTATCCGGTGAGAGCTTATTTTGGAAAGCTCTGCAGTTGGATGCGAATGGATGTGCTTGTACTAAATGGAGAATTTTGGTTGAAATTTCGTTAGTTTCTGTAAAAATTCTTATAAATTTTTTAAAGCCACTGGAAACAAACAAGGAAAATATTAAACATGAGTTATTACGAGTTATAGAAAAATTTATTAGGCAGTAATTTAAATTTTATTTTTTCTATTGAAAGCTTATAATGACACTACTGCTAACCAGAGAAAAATGTCAATTGATGGAAATCTTCTTTTTTTCTAGTTCAATTTCAACATACAAAGACTTATATTGTTTCTTAAGGAATCACTTATAGTACTGTGTCAGCATTACTCAATGTATCGCAAACTCTAATTGTTGACCTAAATTAAAATGCACAAATTTCGTAAAATTTAGTGAACTTTGTGCTTTTTTTATAAAATAATGTTCTTGTCGAAATACCATTGGTAATTCTCCTTGAAATTTTTTCAAAAAACGAAATAAACCTTGAAAATGTATTAAAAATGGAAAAGAAATAAAGAAGATATCTTATTTTTTATGACACTTTATTCTTTGGTAATATTTGCGCAATCATTATCTGGATAGTTTCGAAAAAATTGTTCCTACATCCTAGAGAATTAATCTTTCGGATATTTTTATGCTTGAATCATTAAAGTAAGGATATAATAAAAAATATCAAATTCTCGATATTTTAGACTAACCAAGAAATATCGGTTTATTTGTTGCTTGTTGTAAAATATTTTGAATCTGATAAATTTTAAAACGTTTTAGAAGTTATTCTTTTAAGAGATGCAACTCTTGATATCTGATATTATTATAATAGAACATTAGGAATCCTTACAATTAAAATTTAGTATTCATCAATTTCTGCTGCAAACTTCTATCATAAATAAAATAAAGTTATAACTTAAATCACTCATGTTTAGAAATCATCCGTTTAATTTTTATATATTTCACCTAATTATACATAATCAAATACCACTTTCATACTTAATCATTAAATCAAAACTGAGTCAACCCTTCCTAACGAAAACAAATAACAAAACCTACTGATCTCGAAATTCCGCTTTCATCGAGTCGACCCAATACAACAACAGTCGAGCTTATCAGTAACATCAAAACAGAATCCAGCCGGCTTCCAAACGCGAATTGGAAAGTTTCCGGAGTCGCCCGGCGAGGCGGAGAGCCGCTTTTAAATAACCGCGTGGGCCTGCGAAGCAGCGACGAAAGCACTTTTGCACGAGCGCGCGGGGATGGAGGCGGACTTGTCTTAGGTCAAGCATGTATACTCTCTCTTTCTCCTTCTCGTCTGGCTCGTGTATCCGAGCGATTACACAGCTCCTTGCCGTAGCTTGCGAGCCTGTACAGTCGCGTGCGGTTCGACGAGGATTCGCCGGTTCAGTGGTCGCGAAGGAATGTAGAGCATACCGGGAGATAAAAGACGATGAGGTTTTTTTTCGGTGGATCGATTATTTTTTTATTTGGTTAGTGATTACGAGGTTGTTCGTCGGGGTGATTTTTGTGATGGATAATGTTGATATGTTTAGGAGCCGTTAGAATAAAAGTGAGGGGGTATGGAGTTAGAGAGAAATGTGTTTGAGAAGGTTTATTGAACTGATATAAAAGATTGTTGGCCAGTTAATAATTATCCGTTAATTTTTATCAATTTTAACGGATGGTAGAAGTAGATAGTTTAATGAATGAATATATTTTCTTCAAAATTGATTAATAATTTTTAAAATTTTATGATTGCATCATTTTTTGTTTTTCGTTAAAATACTTTAAATTTAAATGACAAAACTATTTTATTTTGCAATATTTATATGGTAAAAATTTATTTTGAGTGTTTGCAACTAATTATTCGAACTATTTAATTATTTTCTTAGTACCTTCTTCAAACATTGAAAGAAAGATATAAGTAGCCTGAGGATTGTTAAAGTTTGACGTCAGGCGCCGTGGTCATTTTTAAAGAACCTGGCGTCATATTGAAAATATTATGGAACTATAAATAAATATAATTCTGTGATCCCAAAATAAATATATAAATATTGTAATTATTTTCGTTATTTACAGTAAACATTTATCTAAAATATAAAAGCATAATTTGAATTTTGAATAAAACATTTAATTTGTTTAATTGTATGCCATTTAGGAATAACTGAATTTATATATATATATATATATTTCTACACATTTAAATTTAAGTTTTGATACAGAATTTCTGGATGTCCAAATGCACCTTAGGTGAGAAGACAAAATCTATTAATATACAGACTGGAGATTTCAAAATAGAACATATCCCGAAACGCAATAAGATTAGAAACAGAATACCTCATTGCCTGGTATGTTGCAGATTATTTTTTATTCTGTTTAAAAATAGATGTAACCGCAGTTAATTTACACCTTAAAGATTTTATAATCTTTACATAAGTATTAAATTTCCATAGAAAGTAAATGTTGCTCATTTAAACAGAGGAGTCTAACATTATTTAATTTTTTTAATTCCCTCTATAGTCGATCGACAAGTCAATTCTTTCTGAACAGTCAATGCCTCATCGGCTAACATTCCAAAGTACAAACGATAAAGCATTCAGAAGAAACAGTGCAAAAATATCAAACATGAATCACCTGATCAAAGAAGAAAAAAAAATTAAATCCTAAGTGACGAAAAGAATTCGAGGGGCCTGACACATGCAACAAGTAACGCGACAAGAGCAATGCACAGCTCTCGGGAGCCCCTTTAAATTTCCGGCGCTTGGCAAGTAGCCGTCGCAGCCGCTTGCGAAGAGACGGCCAAGAATAAACCTCTGGAGGAGATACAGCGAGCGAGCAACCCTATTTTTGCGTACGGCGGCGCGCCCTTAGGATTTCCCGAAATCCCGGGCTATCTATGGATCGTCGCCTCTGAGCGCGGGAATTTCAAGAAAAAAGAGACTTCGCGATTGCTGTCTTTGAGGAATAAATATGAGGAGAGAGAACGGGAAGTCTATTTCAATGAAGACGAATGTCTTGAAAGAATCGCGTTGTGGGTAGACGAGACGTCAGTGCGAAATTTGATAATGAAGAGACGAGGGGGCGCGTATTAGCTGTTGCAATGGACGGGAGTTTTTGTTCTTGTTTTTAAGAGGCGTGTCTGTTAATTAATAAGTGATAATGTGAGTTGCTTTGTTGAATGTCGATGATGAGGGTATTGTGATGAGCGTGTAATTAAATTTAGTTCTCTTTGTAATTTCTTATATGTGACGCTTTTGTTGATTTATTTATTTAGGCTTTTATTTTAATTGAAGCGAGTAAAAGCACTTGGTTTTTATTTAACATAAAAAAATTGTCATGCTAAAAAGATTATACGAATACATTGACTTTTATGATTATAACATAATTGTAATTATTATGAGAGGAATTTTTATTAACTTTTTGATTACATTTAATTGACCAGTTTATGAAAGTGCTTCTGTACATCAGACATTTTACTTTTATTATAATTTTTAAGAATAAAACATGCATTAAATATTATATGAAATATAGAATTATAATTGCAAGAGGAATTTTTATTGGCCTTTCGAATACATTTAATTGAACAAACAGTTTATGAAAATATTTCTATAAATCAAACACTTTTTTATTATAATTATAAAGAATAAAAAATACATTAAACATTATATGAAATAAAATAATAAATATTTTATTGATGTATATTTTATCAAATGTTTCATTCTGTTTAATAGAAGACAATAAAAAAAATATTTTGCGAGTGAGCATTTTATGAGGATATTAAGTGAAAGAAAAAAAGAATGTAACTGAAAGAGACATTTTTCAAATTACAATTCTGATTGTAGCTAAACGAACAAAAAAAGAAGCGAAAAACAATTTTATATTGACTATAAACGTCAACTCTTTCTCTTTGAAAGAATTTTTAAAGTAGAAACTTTAAAAATTCTTTCAAAAAATCCTAAATCCAAGGAGGAAACAACTCCCGTATCAGTCTCAATCACCAATCTGTCAAGTGCCTCGCTTCTTTTTCTTAATCGACCCTAACCACTCTGCCATTCGAGCCACATTACGTAAAAGAAAACAACATGCAACAATTATCACATCAATGCAAATAATTTCAACCGCCACATCTCCACTCAAAACTCACTCTCAGAATCCCTCCCAAGAAAAAAAATCCCTCCCCGCTCGATTAATTCCACGATCAGCCGTATCGCACAGGCCGGCGCAATCACTCCCGCAATTGAGCGGCTCAATCCAAACAAATGGCAAACTGTCGAGTAACACGAGACCGGCCGAGACACGAGGTGACTCTTCGAAACTTTAAACTCACCGATAATAATCTGGCAGCCGCGTAATCGCGCTCGGCCAATCAATCCAGAGCAGCGATTCGATTTTCCGGTGCGCGCGCGCAGAGAAGAGCCAGGAAGGAAAAAAATCAGCCCGCTACTTAATATCGAGGCCTAAACGGGGGCAGCCGCACGATTTTCCTTCCTCTTTATTATAGGGGGGAGAAAAAAGGGACGAGTGCGCAGGTTCCTCCGAAATAAGGCTGCTCCGAAAATCATCGAGGAGGGGAGGATATACCCTTAAAGCCCCGTATACTCGCAGGCGCGCTCGCGCAGCTACAATTTCCCACGTTAATATATACTACAATCGCTCTTCAAAGAAACGAAATTTAACATATTTCACTCGCGGAAGATGACACGCGGACAACGGGAGTAACAATAAAGAGACTAGCGCAACAGTCGGATTAAACGCCCCGAAGATTGGCCGTGTCTCGTCTCGCGCTAGACGCGCTCTTGCGCTGAAGGTCATTGGGTCAAGACCGGTTGCGCCCGAAGCTCGCTCGCGGCACACTTGCTGGAGCCTCTAACCTCCTTCATGACTTAAACTACTCGTCCCGATGCTCCCCGAACGCTCGCCCCGGCACTCTGGCTTTATTAAAGCGATAATAAGCGATTTACACTGCTTGAACTTACCGCCCATGGTCGTCAGCGGGATCCGCGTGGACGAATTAGTTGCGTGTGCTGCTGCTGCTGCTGGATGCTAAAAAGCCGGCCCGCAGCGCGCGGACGTGTATACTGCTCCGAAAACACACCCACTGGCATACACGAGGTATATAGAGAGAGAGAGACTCGAGCCGGAGAGAGCAGATAGAAGTCTGCTGTGTACGAAAATAAAGCAAAAAGAGCCGCGCGACTGCGGGGAGGTGTGTGGGGGGAGAAAGAGAGAGAGAGAGAGAGAGAGAGACAGATATGAACTCGTGCCGTGTACGACGACTTCGCTCGCCGGCGGGCACTGCGCGAATGAGAAGCGACCGTTGGAACGCACTACTTGCTACGCGCGCTGCCTTCTGCTATAAGGCGGTATTACAGAGTTTGAGACGTTGGTGCGTAGATGTGCGTAGATGGCGTGGGGGATGGCTTGGCGCTAGCTTTCGAAATCGTTCGATGATGGATATAGTTGGGAGATGATGTGGACGTTGGGGTTTAGGTTTGTGCGTTTTTCAGTGGCGAATTTGGGTGGATGCTTTTTTATTGGCCCGATCCGCGATGTTTTCAATGAAGTGGCGCACGGAAATAGAAGGCGCCTGAGATTCGGCTGGGTTATAGATCTTTCGATCAGCGATGATTTCGTTCTTGTTTTGCTATTAGGATTAAGACAATGAAAGTGCCTTTAATAATTTGTAAACAAGTTCTATTTATAAGATGTTTTCTATTTTGATAACATTATTTTTCTCTGAAACAAAGCTAAAATTTTTGTTAAATGGGGTTTTTTAATCAAAGTTTATAATTTTATTTACTTAAACTGAATCTTTTTGAAGTTGAATATAACTGGTTCATTTTGAATTGAAAATAATTATTTAGATGAATTTTTATTATAAAAGCTTAGATAAGTACTTTTTTTATAGTCAGCGTATGAATGATTCTACGCAGAGAATCTCATAATATTTACTCTTTTAATTGTTTTAAAGTATAAACTTTTAGTACATATTTAACTGTGTGTTTTCCTCGTAGCATCATACTGTAAATCTGTTTTTATTAAATTTCCTTATTTAATGTTAAATTTAAATTTAGTACATTAACAAATCAATGATATAGCTTTTTTATCAGCATGTAATATTTTTAAAAAAGTAATTTGAATAATTTATTATGTTTGGAAAATTAATTTAGATACACATATTTATTAGCTTCTGTAAAGATCTACATACCCTGGTACAAAATTGACTATATTTTGGGCAGAATTTCTGGTCAACAAATATTAAAATGACATTTATTTAAAAATTCTGGAAATGCTTTGAACAGAATTGTTGACCAGAAATTCGGCCCAGAATGTAGTCAATTTTCTACCAGAGTAGAAGAGTGTTTAAGGGGGCGAGCCTGAGTTGAAATCACTGAAAATGAATAAAACTTTTATTACTATTTAAAATAGTATACTATAGCTTTTGTCAATATAAATTTTTTGTATTTGCTATATACATATTACAGATCATTTTTGAACATTTTAGTGATCTATATTGTCCTTTAAGTCTCTAATGCCGCTCATTGTTAAAAACCTTGAATTTTGACTATTTTACCCACTTACCACGAGTTTTCTAGCTAACAATCAATTTATACCAGGTTGGGCTTAAAATACTCCTTTTGCAAAAATCTGTAATATGTATATAGAAAGTACAAAAAATTTATATAGACACAAGCTATAATATATTATTTTAAATAGTAATAAAAGTTGTATTCATTTTTAGTGATTTCAACTCAGGCTGGCCTCCTTAAATGCGAAATAAAGCGAGAATATAATCTCAAATTTAATATATTTTAGTTCAGTGAATAAATCAGCTGAGAAAAATTGAATATATATTTACTAAAATAAAAAATTAAATTGAGGAAAACTAAATTTTGTCTCCTTTTTGCAGATTCAGAAAAGCTTATTTTAAAAATTATACCAGGTCAAAAATAGGTTTAAAAAATGTGCACAAAATTAAAATTGTAATTTTAAAGTGTTTTGCGGTGCATTTCTATTATTTATATTTAAACCATTATAACTTTTGAAAAAATGCCGAATAATTTAATCAATTTAAATGCTTAAATTTCTACTCTACTTTAAAGTAAAGTAAAACAACAATACGACTTCTTTGAAGATTAATATTTTCAAAAATACTCTAGGAATCAAAGTATCAAACTTTCATAATTTAATTAGGAAATTAAATGAAATAGTCATATGATTAAACTTTTTGTGTTAAGACTCTGTAATGATAGATGAATAGTTTCCGTGATTCAACGGTTAACGCTTGCTGGTCCTTTTCTCTACACATATAATATAATATAGTGTTTAAATAGTTACAATTAGTAACGAAATAGTAATAATTCGAATAAAAACTAGAACAATCCATAATCTGAATACTTATTTACACTGATGATAATTTGTAAACGATGTTTTATTGATATAAGCTGGTTTGAACTTTACTTCTACTGTCATTTGAGACAATTTATGTGTCTTAATGTCACGGCTAATAAGGATTGGATTTTTGTTGCTATTAAAAAAGTAATATACTATACGAAGCAAGCGGATTATTTTAGCTCGAGTACTGCATAAAAGCATAAAGATCTATTCGCTCTTAGCGTATGAAATACTTTTTGTTACAATTACATTGCGAGTTTAATGCTTTTTTTATCGAAAGATCGAAAATAAAGTATTATCTTTTGACTTAGCAAACATGCATCTGTTAGATAATCACAAAATAAGTATAAGTTAGAACACTAATCAGTTAACTACTATAACTATCAGAATACTATCGAGAACAAATCAGGACACTACTCAGTTAACTATTATAGCTATCAGAATACTAAAGAGAACAAATCAGAACACTACAAAAACGTGGAACTGTTTATTCAGAATTAATTAGAAATGTTTGTATGTAATTGACTTGGTTTTCTCCAAATATGGTAATGTGAAATAAGCTTTATATAATTTACTTATTCTTATAAACAGTAGACTTACTTAAATAGATAAAGCAGAATTTAACTTTTTATGAGATGGTATTGATCATATACAGTTTAAGTGGAATTATCCATATATAGTTGTAGAACCTATAGTTGTAGAATATTTTTCGTTTATTTATACTCGTAATTTCGGAAAAGTAAGCAATAAAATGTTATTTTTGATTCTATAGTGCGAAAAAAAGTTAATTGAATCTTTTGTGGACAGTAAAAGAAATCAGTTAGGATAAATATTTTTCTAAATACCATATTCTTTACAAGAAGAGTCCTTTATCAGGAAATTTATGTTGACTTTGTTACAAAAATTATAGACAGGGAAACATCAGTAAAATTTGTACTTATCGGCATTATCGATATTCTAATACGAATCATTTTTTTAACAAAGCTTGTGGAACTTTCCTGAAAAAAAAACAGTTAACTTTTTATAAAAATAAAATCTTTATTTAGAAAAAAATTTTTTCAACTCAGTTAATGTTTACGATACAATTTTTGTGTTCCTAATTACAAGTCTTTATAGATTTCTAGCTTGCACTTTCACATAGCCTTAAATAAATATAATATTTATTTACTGGAAAATAAAAGCCGCTGCCAATTTTAAGGTTGCCTTGGTTCAAGACAACCTTAAAATTAATTTATTGTTTTTATATACAATTTAAATATTAAGTATGTTTAAGCATATTTTTCGTTGAATATTCGACTACTTTATAAAAATTTGCAAATTTTTTATAACTGAATATTTTAAAAGCCAAAATTGTAGAAATATTAACATTTAAAATATGCATGGCCACTATTTAAAAGCTATAGATATTTTTTAACGGAGTATGATAGTTGTATTATTAACGATTATGCAAAATACAAATTTTTTTAATTATTAAAAAAAATTTATTGCAAAATATCATTATGTTTTAAATATAAGAACTTCTCCTATTAATTTAATGAAATAAAAACTTTAAATTTTGTAAATGAATATTCAAATAAGTATCAAAATATTAAAAACAATATAGTTCTTTACAGCTACAAGGCCCTATATGAATTAAAATTCTCCATATAAATCAAAAACAAATAAATAAATCTTCAAATTTCTTTTTAATCTTAAAATTGTGATAAAATATGAGAAAATGAGCTATTGATTATTAAAAATGGCTGGTTAGTTAACTAAATTATTATCATTCAAAATTTCGTCTTAAAAATTTTAAACCTTAATATCTGTGCGCCTTATAAATTTCACGAGCTACGCAACGACTTTAAGCAGTGATATATAAAAATCTACTTCATCTTAACATTTCAATTAAATTTAATCCTTCTTACTTATTTAATCGTTGACCATAGAAAACGCATTTTTTTTACTTTTCAAATTTTTACACTCTGAGAACACACACACGCGCGCGCACGCACACATCCATACATTTTTTAAAATCACGTGATTCGAACTTCTAACACTTCTAAACATGTTTTTAAAGTGATTTGACGAAACTTAAAATTTTACTATTAAAAAGGTTTCTCTTTGAGGGAGCAGTAAGTATAAACTTTCATGAACTACTTTGAATGAAATCTTGTTCAATAATTTATTGCATGCAGTAATAATTAGCCTTAATATACCTAACAATTGACACAATAAAAATTCTACTTATTGTATCAGCTTACTTTTAAAAAATCTTTATAATATATATACACATATATATATTCCTATGATTGCAAAAACGTAAGTTTTATTAACTAGCCAGCAGAGGCTTTCAGATGCGGGTCACCAGTTTTGATCAAACTTCTGCTAGAGTTTAGTCTTGTTATAAGTATTCAAAAGCCATAATTTCAGAGTCTAACGCTCTTTTATTTCTGAGATACTCCATATCATTATTTTTAGTAACATATGTAAAGATAGCCATTATGTCCTAATAATATAGTATATAATACTATTTTAATCAACCTTAAATATTTTCAATCCGTTAATTAAAGTTTTTGAACCTAAAATATATAATATTTAATTATTAAATAAAATATTTAATAATACATAATAATATTGTACTTAATGAATTGATTTAATATCGCCCTTACTCACTAAAACTTTATACTGACACCAATTAAATTTTGAATATATATTGGGCAATATATATTCAAAACGTGAATCTTTTAGGGTTTTAGGGGCTTTTTAAAAGTTTTTTATAAAAATTATTATGCTTAATAATAGCTAAGTTACAGAAAGTTATAGAAATCATTCTTATTAATAGTAGGTAATAAAGAAATGTATTCACTATTTACAGCTGATAAAACTTAGATGGAGTTGTTCAAGCTCCCAATAGATGGCAGTAGATATGTGATTGGCGCTTAAATATTTGTAAGGAATTAAGGAAGGTTATCTTTTATTTAGAATAATTGAGACTATCATTCGAGAAGTTTTTTTGAAATGTGAAAAAAAAAATCTTTTTTGAACCAAGATGATGTGTTTATACCAGTTTATTAATTACGTACAGTCGGCGATTCGGAGCAAAACAACGATCCAAGTCTTTTAATTTTGTGTTTTTATATTAGAGAGAGAAAAAACTTTGTTATTTAAAAACTATTTGCTTTGTATAGGTAGATTTTTTAGAACAAGACTGTATAGAACAAGTTAAATCTATTGGCCGTAACGTTGCAATATTTTTTAAATATTAAATGTTTTGCCTTGAATTGCATCGCCTACGTATTAACTACTGGCGCGAATTTTCTATAATTCTTATATAACGGGTTAAAATATATAATTTTGAAAACAGGCGTCCTTACAATTTTTTATAAAGGATATGATATACTTCAAGTCTTAGAATAAACATTAGTAATTTTAGTCTTCTTCGTCTCAATCCCACTACTAATTTGATCACATATCTTTTTTTTATTATTAAGAGAACCAGCTATATACTCAGAGGCAACTTTAGCAGATTTCCATCCATCGTGATGTTGAAGAGTGGTAAGATCGGCACCAGCATCGACTAAAAGAGTAGTATAGGTGTCCTGCGAAAACTCTACCCGGTGATCTCATTTGCATTGGGTAAATTCAAATAGGTGGCTATAGTTTTTGGCATTAATGCAAACTTATTGATGCCAATTGGTTGTTTAATGCATTTCCCATTTACATATCTTAAAAAATCTATCTATTTCTTTAACTTCTTAACTTTCTTGCAAATATTTGTAACAAATTTCACTAAAAGAATCTGTTATTGTAAATGATCTTGGCATATAATTTTTGGTCTTATTTAACTTTAATAAACATCACATTATCATCTAACTTCGTTACATCATTGACACTTATGTCAATAAATTCTCCTCTTCTCAGTGCACCAGCAATCCCAAAAATTAGAGCTACCTATAAAATGTTATTGAAACTGAATATTTAAAATTAATAAATATTTTGTAATATAATCAAATATTGCTTACTTTTTCATATAGATAATCTTCATCTGCTGCTTCAAATTTCATTATATTCTCTTTGATGAATGTTAAGGATTTTTTTGGTCTATATCCAAGATTATATTTCTTTAAAAAAGATATTAATCTACTGTATTTACTTAGTACATCTATTTAGTTATATACATTGATTGTGGACTTTAAGATTGAGTACGTTGACCATAAACTTGGTGTTAAATATTTTTTAGAAAGTTCAGAAAAGTAGACGAGCAAAACGTCTTCACAAAATGAATTCGAACCTTTACTTTTTCGCCATTTTTTAAATTCATTATTAGCAGCTTTACATAATCTTCGTGATGTTTCGGGCATCAGATTTAAACTAACAGTTTTTGCTGCTTCTCTTAGTTGTTTCGTAATAAAATCACCACATTTTGATAAAACTATCTATTACAAGTGAGTTTGAGTTGATTTAAACTCGCAATCCACCGTCATATGTATAAAAAAGACAGCCCGCGAACTGTAAAGGCAGTACGCACATGCGCATGATCAAGACAAACCGTATCGTGATGGTCACTGACAGTTGGCGTGTCCATGCTACGCTATACTGCCTTTTAAAAAAAATTATAAGTAAACCTTTAAAGAAATCAGTAATTAGTAAATTTTGAATATGGCGGATTTATGGCACTTGTCCTATAAAATAGTAGTAAATAGTATGCGATACTCGTGTCTTAAGCGGATCATTGGCTCACTTAAGTCACATGCATCGTAATATACTATTAAGTACAATTAACGTTCCATCCTCTCTCTCTCCCTCTCTCTCTCTCTCTCTCTCTCTCTCTCTCTCTCTCTCTCTCTCTCTCTCTCTCTCTCTCTCTC
>UELX01002322.1:0-32210 GCA_900480035.1 Eupelmus urozonus | reverse complement strand
GCATTATTGATAATAATTAATTGTTGATATACATTTTCAAATTTTTACGACCTGACACACAAAGACAATGTTCTTATATATTGTTTAAAACAATGTTGAAGTCATTTTGTTAAAAATTGAAGTCAAAAAACGAGAAATACGGCATAAAGAATTTCTCCCTAGATATATTGTATAGGGAGTGTTCTTAATAAATTTATAATGTCTCCATTCAAATCAATAAATTTATCTCTTCAAATTTTGAATCATTAAAATTTAAACAGATTCTTTATTGGTGTATAAAATACTAGAGAAGAACCTTGTCAATAAAATTTTATAAGTAGTGCTATATAATCTCTACTGTAATAAGCGACGTTTTACATAAACACAACAAACTCGAATCTTGGAAAAATAAGTTCTAAGAAAAAACTAATCAACGAAACTTCACGCACAAATCACGCAAATCTAGACCAAGTAAACTCTTCAACTCCACAAAAAAGCCATACATATTAATTCCACCGCAATATCCTGAGACGATCCACGATGCAACTGAACCATTGCGTCACCCTCAAGCAAAAGAAAACTATTTCATAAAAATAAAAAAAACCTCTCGATGTCACCTTCTTCCACAATTGCACAACCAGCTTGTAACCTACTCATCGAAGATGTCAATCAGAGGTGCTAAAACGTCTGACGAGTGTATGCACTGAAAATATTCGAGCTCGCGCTGCATGTATACGTATGTATATCCTGCGCGGCTAACGCATTCACGCACCAGTTGCCGCAAGGCCGTTAATACCCGGCTGCTACTACTTGTCGGAGCGCGATTCTACGAGAGCGATGTATACATGGCGCGCGCGTGGGGTACGAAAGTACAGCTAGGCCGAGCGAGTTACTCCAGCGAAAGTCTATATCGGCCGGCGCCGAATGTAACGAAATGGTATTTTGCGATATTAATGGATGTCGAGGAGCGCGCACGTTTCACTATTTAGTAACTTATTGCTGGCTGTGCGTGTGTGTGCATGCGTTGCGAGTTGGATATGCGGCTAATGATGTGAGCTGGTTCTATAGCTGGTTTATGCGGTTAGTACGGGGATCGACGAAGTTGGAATTTTGGTGGGAGAGGTGGGCAGTTTTATTTGGGTTCGGTTAGTGGGTTCTTTGTTGTACGGTTTATGGATGACAATGAATTGAGTGGGCGTTTATGAATAATCATGTTGTAATTTAATGGCCAGATGGTGTATTAATAAGATCGTAAAAAATTTAAAATAATTATTTTAAAAACACGCAAGTTTGATAAATTTGCACAACTATAAAAATATCAATTTGATTCAAATCTGTCAATCTTGTAATTAGAGAAACTTTGACCTTATAAGGAAATTCTCCATCATAAATCAAAATTATAACGATTATTAAATGTCACGCGAGACAGTTTCCCTATTGAATCGCTGCTAATAAAATTCTGTTATAATAATGACGGCTGTTACATATAAGAACTTTATTTCTTCTTATTACACAAATCCATAGCAAATTGAATCTCAACGACGCATATGTTTAATTTGTCATTTCAATCGTCAGCCATCAATTCTCAAGTATCCGACAAAAAGACCGCGCGAAACGAAAGCAAGCCGAGATTAATATTCATGAAAGAAGCGGAATTGTATCTAAATTTCGTGAGTTTGCGTCTTACCACATTAGGATGCACGCCAGGAATACCGGCTCTGTTCTGTACGCTGCGTCTTCTGCTGGCCTCCAAATTCGTCAAAGACTCTCGAAAGCCGAGCTCGTCCCCGATTGAAAAACCTGAAAAAATGTAGATTCCTCTCAGTTATTGTGAGCTACCTGAGAGCGCGTGCTCCCGATCTATGATAAATATTTGGAATTTTGAAATCTTTTTGTAGAGATTTATAAGTCTTCGAGAAGCGCGAGTCACGGTTGATGAAAAATAGCATAAATTTGATGTATAAGTTTATGATGGTATCTTTTTATCGAAGGAATCTTATTTCAAGGACTTTTGTAAATAAATCATAAGTAATCCAATTTTAGACAAAAATTAACGATAAGGAGATTTGCTGAATGGAAAATACTTAGAACGTTTATCAGCTAAAGATCCGTTAATCACAATATCAAAAATTTATTTTCACGTATATAAAATCGGTGTTATTGAATCACTTATTGGAGAGTTCAACTTTACTAATTACTAAGCTTAATTAATCAAAATAAGATAAATTCTCTAGTTCCTTAAAACAGATTGTATAACTATTCATGGATATCCTCAAATAAAACTACGTTTAGTTATTAGGACTGGATATCAGTGATACCATTCTTATAATTTTCAGGGTCTAGAACATTTTCTCATATTAATTTATTTGCAAATCTATTAAACTTCAATTTAAAAAATTTAAATGAGTTTAGATATTCTTAGATAATCCATAGATACTTGTTTTACAACACCAAAAAAGAATACTAACAAATAAATGGTTTTAGAAAGCACATTTTTCAAACCAGTCTAAGAAGAATTTCAAAATTGTTATGTCAAAATTAGCCAAAAAATTCAGTAAGGTTAAATTACTCAAGTGACAACTTTTGGGGTCGCACGTTGCACGCAATTTTAGAAACATCCACATGAAGCAGAAAAAAGCGTTAGATTTAGAGCGAGCTAGCGGCATAATGACCGTCCGCGAACATCGACCCGAAGGTCGACTTGTAATTCTCCAGCGAAAAGGAGAGATAGAGATGGAGAGAGAAAGAAAACTTGTGCAACTTTAAAAATTACGTCATATGCAGCGTGGGCATTGATGAATTCGTTATTTTACGTTTTTTTCCTCACTTTGCGATCTCTTCAAATTTCAAAATTTAGAATATGTACAAAGATATCGTGAGGACCATCGATCAACCAGAGAATGTGGAAATCGATATAATAAAATAGTTATGTTTCATTACAAATTGCCTTGCATTGTTCATGGGATAATTGCAAGTGTTCAAAAAAATAATTTCATCCTATTCATGCAAGATAGTTTATGTATTTAGGTAGCAATTGGAATAATGGTGGCTAATAATACTGAGTACATTTTTACATTCATCTTTTTAATGAAGTTAGTGATAATGTAGACTCATTAATGTACATGATTAGATTTATTTGAAAATCGAATAGAAGTCGGAAATACGTTAATTCTCTTACAAAGCAACAAATAATAAGATAATGAAATAATTATGACTTGCTCTTTAAAATACATAGCGTTAAACATCTAATTATAAGGATTTATAATGATTCTCTGAGAGTCGCTCTTCCTGTATTATTTATTTACTTAATAATGTATGCATTTCTTATTATTTTTTAATTCGAATTTATAAGAAAATATGAAAGTATCAATCAAAAATTTTCCCAATTTCATAATGGAAAGCCTGAAAATTGAAGTTCGGATTGCAAAACAACAAATCGTACTTCTACTCTGAAAATTTCTCACAAAAAAATAAAGTCACTCAAACCCTCAAAAACGATTATGTTATGCAAGCTCTTGCAGTACACGGCAGCATGCAAAACTTGATAGATATGACTGAATGACATTCACAAACTCCTATAAGTGTCTTTTCGTAACTCTTTTTACTGACAATCAAATGTGATCAGAGGACCTATACTCTCGTCAAATAGCTATTTTTAATGCTTTTTTTGATCGCGTACTAATACTGTAATTAAAAATTGTAAGTTTTCATTACGTATACGTTACAGGAATGATTATTTGAGCAATAATAAAAATATGACTACTTGATGACGACTTTATGACAATTTATTGCCAATGTACTGTAATAAATTTTAAACGATCTATAAATAGAAAAAAGACTAAAATAGTTTAATATATTTATTCCTAATAATACCAAATTAGTATAGCACTAATAATCTAATTATTTAACAAGAAAACGTTTTGCAATAATTATTACATTTCGCAAATAAAAAAAGCTGCAATTAGCTTAAAAACGCAAAGGATTCTTCACCTTTGATTGCGTGTCATTCGCAAATTAAGCAATAAACCAAGAAAAAATTCTCATCAATCGTGTATAAACATCCATCAATTCCTCTTCTGTCCAGCATCGCAAACATGAAGAATCTACCTATAAACGTCCCCCGAATAAAATTGAATAATAAACCACACTTCATCCATCTCCTCGATTTTTCTAACACACTCGTGCGAAAAAAAAAGTCACGAAAAAATTTAAACGCAGCCAGGCCAAGGTGGCTGAATAAATCATCCATCGCGGCGATTATGCGCGACTTTTTCAGGCGCCCGTAAAGCGAGGCGCGCGTTGCGCGACATTATAGGTATGTGGAAGTCCCGCAGTCGCGTTTAGATCTCGGCGCTATTGCGAAGTGAAATCACGGAGAATATTAAAAGCGTGCAATTATAGCCGGTGTCCCGGAGGTGCAAAAAACATTGTTAATGCCGGCGCGACGATTTCGACAGCGCGCGCCGATTTTTCGAGGCTGCGACTCTTTTTTGCGGGTTTAAGGAGAGAGAGAGAGACGCTTCGTTGAGAGATGATTTTGGAGCGGTTTATAGGTTGTTATTAATGGATTTTTGAATTATAAGTTTTGTAGGGTGAGGATCTTTTATTGCGATCGCATGGTAATCTTCTCGAAGTGCAGAAAAACTTGTGAAATCTGGTATTTCATTATTGCTTTTTTATACCGATTATTTACTTTTTATTGATTAGCATAAACCATTCAAGTTTTGTGCTTTTAATTATTATTATGTATAATTTGAATATAATTTCTTGTATAAAATTATAAAATTGGAAAAAGAAAGAATTCGTGTAAACATAACTTAATTTAAAAAACAACATAAACCATTTTTAAAAAATGTATATTTAGATGTATATCTCGTGTAATTTTTTAAAAAGATGGACAAAAATGTAAAATAATGTATTTAAAAAAAAATATGCTATTAAGTTATCTTAATTTGGTTTAATTATCATTAATATATTGCTTCTTTATGAATGAGAAAGCAAATTCGTGTTATAGCTTTTTGGAATAAGCCTTTGTTGAATAGCTTTTGTGATAGGACTTTCTGAAATAACTTTCTGACGTATGAATGTATATATCTTTATGGACAGATGTCGTATAAGAATACAGTTATGAATATAGGCTGCTTTTAGACAATGCAATTTCTAGTGTCAATAGTATTTAAAAGTCTCCTACCACAATGCAACGGTGTAGTAATAAGATCAAAAATCCCTTTAAATACGCACACTAAAACAAAGAATTCCAGAAGAAGAAAACAGAAATTTATAGCTAGAAATTTCTCCATCTAATAAAACAATTTGCATAACAAGCGCATTTTTCAAAAACAAACCTAACGTCCGAAACGTTTGCAAAGTCACGTCCAAAGCATTTCAAAACCTCTCCAACGACTTTTGCAAACAAAAAAGTAACAAAGGAAAAAAATACATTCCCTCTCAAAATTACTCGCTAAAACCCCTTGAGCACACATACAACAATGTCTATTTATCGACATGGTAATAAGTCTCCCCTTAGCAGTCATGCAAGCCGCAGGTTAAAGAAAGGCGCGAACCTTTCGCCTTCGCGCATAAATGAAGCGCGACACAGTAAGCCGCTTAAAATCGCGAGTGCCAGAGTACGTACACAGCTCGTAGACTTCAGTCGATGCGCCGACTTTCTAAGGGGCCGTCGTCGCGCTTCGACGGGTTAGATGATTTATTATACGCGCTGCGCTCGAAACGAAATGAGTGTCGCACTGGCTGCCGATGCTTTATGCAATGCGTGTGTGTATGCGGGTATGTGAGTGCTTGGTGGGCGAGTGGAGAGAATAAAATAACTGTATCTGTTTCGCGAGGTGAAACTGGCTGATTGAGTTTCTATAAGATTAGCATGTTGGAAGAAAGATGGTTCAGGTGGGCTGGTTTTGTTTTGTAGATTGCGAAAGTGATAGGGGGTTTGTGAAGGGTGGATTGATGATTTTGAGGTTTATTGAAGATCAGATTTTTTTATCGTTGATTCAATGTCAAAATACTGAATAATGAGCTAATAGAAAATGAAAAAGTTATTAATTATTAATGCAATAATTATTGTGGTAATCACTTAGATCTTGTCGCGGCTAAGATAGAGTCGAATTAAATTTTGAATTA
Source organism: Eupelmus urozonus (assembly GCA_900480035.1). Classification (NCBI taxonomy): domain Eukaryota; kingdom Metazoa; phylum Arthropoda; class Insecta; order Hymenoptera; family Eupelmidae; genus Eupelmus; species Eupelmus urozonus. The sequence continues at coordinate 26,093 of UELX01002322.1, read as the reverse complement.
TTAGGCCTAAATAATTAAATTTTTACTTGGATAAGGCCAATGTAAGTAAATTTTATAAATGGTTTAAAATAATCTTAATTCATTATAAATTACTTGATCGTAATAATTAAAAGTTGCATAATATAAACACATTTCAGACTTCACTAATTAAAATGTGCTATTGTAATCATGTGCGTGTTAAAATAGCATATGCGTGCATGTACGATTCATCCGACTTTTTTTACATATGTGCGTGTGGATATAGCATGTATTTTCGTGACTTTGGTTTTTAGTTGAGAAATGAGTGTACTTAGGTAATGTATAATATTGGTATGGACTGTCATTTGTTAATTAACTTAATAACATACTTATTACGCTAAAATAGAAAACTACAGATTTTAGTGAGGCGCAACATAAAATTAGAACATATTTTTTGTATTACTGTACTCAAGAGAAGTTTAACTGCATTTTTTTAACCCCATGTTAAATATGCTGGATTTGCCTAATTGACTTGAAGATTTTCCAATCCAATAGTTAACCGATCTTTTAGATTATAAGGTATAGTTGTAACCACGACTATTAGTGTATACAAAATTATACAATTACAAAAATTATCTTTTAAAAAAAAGAGTAATAGTAAAAAACGCAACAATAAAATGGTAATAGATTCTAATTAAAAATGACATTAGACATCAAAACTTTATCGAAACACTAATCAATCCACTCCAATCACCACAATGAACAATATTTCAATAGTATTACACATAAACCACCATCAATCTTCCATCTTCGAGAAAATCATCAAACACTCTAATGACTACCACACTTGCATCACCTGTATTACAGTCTCCGAATGCATTCCCGCAAAAATCCAACCCAAACCACAGCTACCACCTTCCCCACAAATCCTCAGAGTTCCCGACTCCAGAAAATTCCCACAATAGCCAGACAGCATTACTATTCAAGTGGCGATCGCACGTGGAAAGAAGCTCGAGTTAAACGGCCCACTTAACATCGCAATGAACAGCCGCTTACCTATGTATGTGCAAAGGCTTGTTCAATTTCCTAGTTACAGACGTGGAACGAATCGGCGCATCTTGTGCCGTTCTGGTATAGCGAATCGCTTTAAACGAGCTGATGAGAGAAGAGAGGCTCGTTGAGGGACTGTTTCAAATGGTGATGCGTATGGGAATTTCTTAGCTGCTGATCGAGATCGTTAGTAGTGATTGTTTAGAGGCAAGCGGTTTATTGGACGTTTTTCTATCATTATTGTGGGTTATGGATTGTTGGTTTCGTTTGCAGTTCGATGAATGGGTTAGCAGGGTTTCTTATGAGCCGAGCTTCGAGTGGCTATTAGAATAATTGTGAGTTGATTGAACGCTTGATGATGAAGATGAAACTGCGAATTTAATGTTTATACGCTGATACTGGTTTCTGATGGTATCGGCGGTTTTATAAGTATGTTTCATAGAGATTACGTTTGTATTGCTGCAATGATCTTTGCAATAATTCTATGAAGATAATGTAACAGCATCAAGGTCAATAATTTTTTAAAGATTATGATCGAAAGATTTTAATCATATTCGAATTAATAAATTGGTAATTTTAATACCGCATTTTAAATTTTAAAATTAACAAACATTGACTTTCGTAAATTTTAAATTCATAAACGTTAAATTGTATAAAATAAAAATTTACCTCAATCCTTTATGAATTAATCAGTTTTAATACAAATAAAGAGATCTAAAAGATACACTAAATTACGTAACGATCCATTTAAATAAAAAATCTCAGACTCTAAAATCAGATACTATCATATCAATCGATTAAAATAAATCGTGTACTTTATTGGGCTGATTAGCTAACAACGCGAAGGAATCCATGCATAAATTAACCTGAAAAAACCATTCCCATGAAAACACCAAGTGCAATTTCACGAGCCAACTCACTATAATAACACGGTAAGCATCACCTGTCGGTTTAGAAAAATTGAAGAACCCAAAAATTTGATACTTTACAACAGTCCTCCAAAGTATTAATTATCAATTTCCAATTAATCTCTTAAAAAAATCGTCGCACGGATTTCTCCACTCAAGGCGACGCGAGCCTCGTGTTTTTTCATCACACGGCCATCATTGGTCCTAATCGCAGCCCATCCGAAGGTGATGAGTATACACTAAAAGATGAAGATATTTCGGAAAAGAAACGTCAACAGGCGGTGTAAAAATTTCAAGGACCGACGAATGCAGCGCTACTGTCGTAATGTGCGCAGGCAGCCCGACAAAATCTTCCAAGGTTACTCACTGGACCGAATTATCCAAGCGCGTACTTTCACATCGCCAATCGCGCGCGAACAGCTGGGAGGATTCGTAAACGCACGCGAATTTCTGAGGAGTGGATGCCTGCGAGGTTGCCTAGGCTGAGTCGCGGCGGACTTTTGTGCCTGGTTTTGCATGCTTTGGGTACTGTTTATATTTGCTTAAGGTGGGTTTTTTGAGAGGAGTGTTTCTTTTTCGTTATTGGAAAATAGTTGGAGCTTTTGATTATTTTGGAATAAATTTAAATGAAACTAAAGAACGTTTAAAATACGTTTTTATACAAAATTTTGTAAAGATAATTATTTTTTCAAACAAATTTTATATTGATACAAAAAGCATTCTACTATACTAATCACAAAAAAGACGTAATAGAAAAATTTTAATTCAGGGACAATTTTTTCTGCTACAACTTTCTCAATTAAATTTTTTGTTCTTCCTTTATTTGAAATTTTGCGCAATGAACTTGATTTTCATTTCGTGGAAAATTCGTGACCAGATATTCGATTTATTATTTACATGATTGCATAACCAGATGCAAGTATTCAATTGCACATCTGCTGTGAATCATGCCTATTTTGAAAATAAAATTAGGTACTTTCTAGTATAATTTTAGGTTCAATCCTTACAAAACACACAAGAATATTTAAAATTCTGTTGAATTCTAGATGTGGAGATTGGATAAAAATTATGACATTTTCCTTTGAAATTAACGATTTGTTGTATGTTTGTAAGAGTTTGAAACCTGCGGCAGTATAGGATTATCTTCATTATGAATAAACAACAGCATTCTACTTGTTAACATGCAAATCTGAAAAAAAATTTTCAACTTTTCAACTTATTATACCCAAAAGAAACAAAATACAAAATATTTTTTTTTTTATTTGACAGAAAAGATATTTATTACGAAATGTAAATTGCTAAATATTTATGTATAAGTGAAAATATAATAGTTAATAAAAAGAAAAAGTAAAAACAATAAAAAAGTCAACCAAAAGAATAACTTTTTAAAGAAAGTAGAAATTTAGCTTGTGAAAAAAGAACAATTCCTTAAATAGTAAAGAAAAAAGTACACAATATATAGAACGGAATTTTCCGCGGAAATTACTGTACAGACTAAAGCAAAAAAGAATGTAACCTTACATATAAATAATATACATCAATTATAATACAAAAACACACGTCCCTACAGATAGAATCATGCAGGCACCTTTTTCCGCTCATTCAAGGCAAGAAGTAAGCGTATTAATAACTTTTGTAACTCTTATTTTTACAGGATTTTTAGGGGTCACGCTCACGGGTACGCTCACACAACACTCACCGAGACCAACGTAGCCCTTGACGCCTCCCAGATTACGGACCCGAAAGAGGCCCGATTTTTTGAAGGCGCAGTTTAACGTGAAACCAAAGTCCGATTCCAATACGCAAGTCGCCAGTGTCTCTCGCCACGTGCACCCTAAAACCAAATTGCAAAAAAACACCAAGCGTTTAGAGGGCTCTCATTCCGACAAGCTATAGGTCCAGCGTATTACCCCGGCTTTTTCTCTGCTTTGCAGCTCTTTTTGTTTTCTGTCTTTCTTTTTTTTTTTTTTATTGTAGAACGAGACTTGGCCGGCCGACTTGTGTGATGCGCATGTCTATTTTGAATGGCTTTGTACAGTTATACCCCGAGGAGAAATACTTGGAGCAAGATGGCACACTTTTGAGTTTCAGAAATCAATTATCGTCTTGTCGTTGACTTTGGCACTCGGCGTGCATTGGAATGTAGTGTAACAGACAATGATTAATTAATGTATACTTGATAAATTTTAATTTTTGATTAGATTATAAAATTACGTGAAAGCTCTTTAATTTATCTTTTTTCTCAGTTAATAAACTAGAATGAATTTGAATTTTGTATTGCAAAAATAATATTAAATACGTACAGTTTAAAAAATTGTATATAAACAAGCGATAAAATTTTGAAACATAAAAAAGTGCAGCATCTATATAAAATAAGTTCTCATTTAATTACGAAAACAAAATTTATTTTCAAAAGAAAAATTAGCTTTTATCGAATCAACTTACATTGTATGCATAAAAAACGAATTATTTATTTCTTAAGAACTTTATTGCTCATAGATTCAATGAAATATTATGTGTATTACTTTAATTTAATAAGCAAAACAAAAAATAATTCAAAAGAGTCATTCAAATAAAATATATATTTTAGACCCGAAATTTCTTCTTATTCAGAATAACCTTATAAAACGTAATAAACCATTATTTATAAACACTTTTAGTGTCGATTAACAACTTTTAATTAAAAAAACCATTGAAATGTAGAATTTATTGCCTTTTCAATTTCCAATCGAATACATAATTTATTTATACTCGATTTGTTAAGAAGCACTAAAAAAAATTTTTTTTCGGTAGAGAATAGGTATGCAAATTTTACGCAGCATCACATAAGCGCCGAGCCAAGTATATAAAATTTATTGGGCTTGTTTGCCTGTCTTATCTTTCTCTCATACTCTGTGCTACTAAGTTCAAAGTCTCGTTAAAAATATGTCTTGTTTTTCATTGATTAAAATGTAGTCTTTTTGATTTTGTTCTAATTATCTTTTATCATTCAAAACGAATAGTGGGCATGACTTATACAATACATTACAAGTATTTGTAAATGTGAAGTTTTATCTTTTATAGAAGATGTTTGGGTTGAAGTATTTTGTTTATGGATTTCTAAAGTTATGATTGCTTCAATTTAATATTATGATCGCTATATTAGTAACAAAAAAATTTTTTTCTCTATGTGTTAGTTGCATTTATTATACAGTATTAATTTGCTGATTCTATAATAAAGATGATCACAATTATATTTAATGAAGAAATCATCTAAAATTACTTAAACGTTGTTGAAAATATTACGCTTATTTTTGCTACAAGAAAAATTTTTATTATTTTTTGTACAAATTTATTATGAATTGATATGAATTTTAGTTTAAAAAACAAACACAAACATTTAGAACATGTGCATGCGTATAAACTTAAACAACGTGGCCTTTATAAGCTTTCTGCAATAACAAGAAAGGTTACATATCTCAATGAACTTGAAACACGTGTCGACGACTCCCAAGATTGGCGGAAATTATGTACGTTTAAATTTCCTTTTAAATGATTTTACTTTGATTATACCTCATTTTGTTTATATGAAAGTAAAAATCATTGACTTACTTTTATAATTTTATGAAGTATATTGATAAAATATAATCAAAGCTATTATCACAATATTAGATAAGAGTCAAAATGCAACATCTTCTAAAACAATGGAAGTAACGATATATAATCGTGAATTCGCCGAAACAAATTTTCGAAAGGCAAACAGCGCATCGTCAGCGTATTTTCCGATTCATGATTTTTCCCGCTAGTTTTGTCAAGTGAAAGAGAGAATAAAGAGGGAGAAATCGCTATGACGTTTAAACGGCCGTGACTGACCTCGATTATTTTGTCTTATACCGGCTCCGCACTGCCGCCAGTGACGCGTTGACGAAAAAATTCGGCACTTCATCCTATTTAGAGAAATGGCTTCTTGCTTAATTAAATGCAATTCGATATGCAATTTGTAAGCTAATGAGCTAGTATAATCGGCATTCGTAATCGAAACGATCTTGGGACCACACAAAGAGGACATAAAAGGTTTTTAAGAATGAGCTATTAAATTAATCACCGGGACTATGTTTTTAATCGAGGAACGATACATTTCATCACAGAATTTCAATGCATAAAATAAAAAGTATTACAAAAATCCACTAACACTATTTTTCAAAAACCCATACCCAATTCTCACGATCCTCTACTAATCCAATCGAACCTTAATCACCTCAACCAGCTCATCAATCAACCACCTCCTCTCAGCCCAAAATCGAGAAAACCTTTCATTTTCAAACCGACCGCCTAATTCAACACCAGTAATCCCACAAAACACCGCGTCTCTAACGGACCATCTCAACCGATCGCTCCGCTTATCTCGCCTTTTTTTCCTCGGCATTATTTTCTGGCCGGCGCGCTCGATTTGTAGCTGCAGCAGAGAAAAAGGCGCGTGCGCGATGCCATCGAAGGTAAAAGTCGTTTAATGCGATGCTCCGGTTTCTACATCCTACTGCTCGCGTATATATATATACGCGCGGCGTACGTGCAGAGCAGCTACAAGCGAACAATCGCACGACGAATTATTTTGCGGTCGATACGCGCGGGCTTTTAAGGTCAGCGGCCGAGTTTTTTTTCGGGAGGGGATTGTGTTGATTTTTGTTGGATGCTTTGGCCGAGCGTTTGCTTTAGTTTGAGGATGGATTTTGGAAAGCGAAGCGAAGCTGGGCTTCGACCTGTGACTTGTGTGGTTTTTGAGGTGGGAATGAAAGTTTAATGGAGATGGGATTCTTTTATCGTTGGAATTTCAAGGATGTGGGTAGCGATCCGATTTTTGTTTATTTCGAGTTTGATGATTTCAGAGGTGAGGTTGAATTTAAGGAATTTTAACCTTAGTGAGCTTGGTCGCAAGGAATTTCAAAACTTTGGAGATGATGACTCGTAAGTCACGCTCGATGAAAGTTCAGAGCAAACTCAGGTTGACCGCAGGTAGGCTAGTTATGCTGCAACATCCAGTTGCAGCACTACTGGAAGTTTCTTGAATAGCCGTCTAAGCGATTACATGTAATGAAAAAAACCGCGAACAGCATAATTTTTAAAATCACGTCGGCATGAGGATCATAAAAAAAGTATATTGTTGGATAAAATTGTGGTAAAATATAAGAAGTACGAATATAACTAGCCATAAAGGTTAAATGTCTGAGATGAGATTAATTTGCGATGAGTGCATTAAGTTGATAATTTCTGGAACTAGGTCAGTGTAGTCAGTGTGCTAGATGATTGTAGATCAATACACAATCGATAGCTTAGATAATGACGAAATCAAGGTCAGAAGCTTATAATAAAGAGATACGGAAGATGAATGTAGTCTCAGCTTCTTTCAACTATTTAAAGGACAAAAACTGCACTGATTTTTCATTGACGAAACATTTCTCACACTTCATTTTAAGCTCAAAATCATTTTCTAATTCGCACCTAGCTACAGTAAATCATCCTGATCAAGGTAAGTTCAACAATGAAAAAAAATCCCACACCAGCTATTTTTAAACCTCTCATTACCAACCAACGTAAACAACTCAAAAAACCAGTTCAACAACCCCCCCCCCCACATCAAACAAAAAAACTCCACCCTCCCTAATTAAACCCTCCAAACCTCACAACTCAGAACACTAAATCCACTTGTCCACTCTCATCGATGACTCGACAATCTTCCTAAAAAAAAACTTTTCCTCCTCTCCGCGAAGAGAACAACCATTCGAGCGTCGAGCTTCCGGAAATTCCTCAGTCCGAAGGATCGGGGCCCGAGAGCGCGGCTCGAATATTGGCGGCAAAGGCGACCGTAGCCTAGTGACCCACTTGCCGCGGGCTCGCTCCGAAACGTCCCACGAGAGCTCGTTTATGTATATACCTACGCGTGGACGTAACGCGCCGGAGCCAGCGCTTTCGTAACGGGCCGATCGGAAATCTTCTGCCGATGTTAATTACCGATGAGGATAGCGCTTTGGTTATGGGTTTGTTGGTAGTTATGTTTATTTGGGGATTTATGAGGGAGGGGAGGTGAATTGGGAGGTCGATTGGCACGGTTCGATTTTGCTTTTTTGGTGGGGATCGTTTATGGTTTTTTTAACGGTTTTTGGTTTTATTGGGGAAGAGAGGTCTCAATTAGGATGATAAGTGTGTATTAATGGATTTATGTAATAAATTGAGTTTGCGGAGATGGTTTATGACGCGCGGATCTGAAGAGATATCGGCACTTTTGCATCGGCGATTCTGTAATAAAGATGGATTATATGTGGTTGAATAGTTTTTTGGTTTATTTTTTTTCGGTTTGATTATTATTTTTTTGAGAGTTCTGGGGTTTTAGATTTTAGTGATATGACTTTTGCACGTGGTGAAACAATGTTATTAGAAACTTAGTTTTTGAAAAACTTGTTGGAGAAACTAGTACCTAGTGAAACTAGTATCTAGTCGTTGGTTTACTTTATACATAGCTGCTGTTTTTTAAGATGATATTTTGTTGAAGTTGATTTGAGGATGAAAGGCAATAATTATTTTAAGATTTTAAGAATTTTTTTATAAAAAGCTTAATCAAAATTATAGTAGATGATCAATTTAATTAAAAAACGGTACACAAAATAATAAGTATTGGCTAATATTATAATATCAAACATTCTACCTATTATGTTTACCTATGAAAAGAATCACTTATTATGAATTGCAATCATAACTAACCATAGTAAATTAAAAAACCAACGATGACCCCAAGAATCGCCAGAAGCTAAATTTTTTATTCCCACACGTGTACACAAGGAAAACCGGTATAGAATAACTAGTAGTCGCACAGTTAGCGAAACGAAAGGTTAGCGAATTCGAAATCTTGACAGCGCAGTTTAGGCTCGTTCCTAAATAATTTAGGACCCCGACCGTGGAAACTCGTGCTTGTTTTAATGGTTGCAAGTACGCAAGAAAGTAGTAATAAACGTGTTATGTTATGTTTTATAGCTGTTATTTTGTTACATTGTAAAACAGCTCTTTGGGTAATATGAAAACAAAGATTGAAGTGTAAGCAAAAATTAGTAGCAATTTCGCAAATTATTTTAGGTTCTCTAAGATTATACACGTGTAAGATGTGGAAAAGAAAGCGAAATCATTTTGTAAATTATTTTGTTTTTTAAGTACTTAATTTGATTACAAGTTTATTTACTTATTCTAACACTAAATCAATACTCAGATGTAAAACAATTTTTAATGCAAATAAAATTTTGAAAACTTTCAACAAACTAAATTTTTTTTCCATACAATAAAGTATATTATTCACAACCTCAAAAAAGGTCACACTGCAAAAAAACGAATAAATAATGCAACCATAATCTATGCAAAGACCTAAACATAAAAATAAATCCACGCTGTTCCCAGATCGGCCTACTAATCGATATTTAAAATCATCGCGGAATCTCGGAGCGCTGTCGCAACTCCGGCGCTCGTCAATGCGGCATAAATTTTTTTCGAGCCAATGTAGCCGAAGGTTTCGAAATCCCGGCGAGCGCCACCGCTAAAAGCCGCATGGGACACTCTATATCGCGCTCCTAAATTCGTCATTCACTTTTGTGGCCTGGCAAAATATTTTCCACGAGAAAGGCACCGCTGAATTTCTTAGCCATCTGCGTGCAGTTGGCGTCATCCTGATGGAGATAGCTTAGAAAGTGGCCGCAGTTTTCAGGAAAGTTGGGATTATAATTGATTTGTCGGGGGGAACGATTCGCAGATAATTTGAAGTCTATGAGTAAGACTATGGGATTATATCGGTGAATTGTGATGATTATGCGGGATAAGGCGGGAGATAACAAGAATTCGATTGTTGGAGGGTAATGGAGCAAGCTGTTTTGGCAGTTATTATCGGAGCTGCGTCGTTTATGCATTTCCTGGAATTGGATTTGACCGTAAAGTGAAATTGGTGTTTTTTATAGTTACACGGAGCGGTTTCGTGTGGAAAAAGTAAAGCTATTAAGACATTAAGCAGCGTAAAAAATTTTTATAGCTTTTAGATCTTAAGGAGTGTTTCGGGCTTGTTATTAAACACGTACGCGCAGTGTTATTGGAAAATTATTGAATAATGTTGATTATATTTTTATTAAATGCGTGAGATAAGTGGGTTTTCTATTCCAAAAAATGTTTGGCTAGCAATTATAATATTTACGTATTTATAAATAAATATTCATGATAAGTTGGAGTGAGAAAGCAATTATTTATATAACGGTTTAGAGAAAACGTAAATTAAGTGAAAATATGCCAGGCGAATTGAAGTTTTTTCATTATTTTTTGCAATTTCCATTATTCAAATAGTTGTAATAGCTACCTCTTATTACACGACTTAAGCAGAGATAATAGAACTTCCAAACAAAAGTAATTACTCGTAACTATCTATTCTTACAATAATTTGAACGTCAGTTTATGAAGGTATTCGTAACAAAGAAAATTTATGATGCCAAAAATGAAAATAAGGAATCTAAATATTTTAAATCAAAAATGATTAAGAAAATTGAAATAATAATTTGTATTTGTTATTATAAATATATTTTGTTTTAGGTCTTAATTTAAACTACATAAAATACTTTGAGGAAATAAAACTCATCATTTTATTCAATGCATCTTAACATTTTTTAATTATTAATTAATTAACGAGTGAATGAAAGATGCTTAGTCAAGCTACGAGATGACATAAAGTACTAATGTAAGTTTATGTTTGTGGCTTTCCTTATTCGATAATTAAATTATCTTTTGCGATTATAAGATTTTTATGTTTTGAATGACTAGGCAAATATTGATTCTTACTACTTCAGGAAAACTTAGTCAGCATTACAATGACACAGTTAGAAATGAAATGATAATCATTTTATGGCACTACAAACAAATAAATTACAAATTTTGAAAATGCATCTCTCAATGCTATTATTTCATTGCAAATAAAGTCATTTACAAAATTTCAAACTAATTTAAATCAGTCAATCAAGTATCTCCGATCTACCAAAACATCCTCAATTAAAAAATAGAAACTACAATTCCAATAAATTTCGCGCATCAATCACCTAATCATCGTTCTCCATAACAAACCCTAATTACTTAATTATCCCTCGCGAAACGATGACACCCGTCGCATGCGATAAAACTCATTTTCGACTGCACCTCAAGCCGTATTACGCGTGCACCTGCCAATCTAACCGCGCACGCGCGCATGCCTTCACTTTTCTCAATAGTCACGACTCGCAACGTCGCGTGCGTTTGTCGCTTATTATTAGAGCCTGCCCCCCCGTGGGCTCTTTCATTTTTTTCTCCCTCTTTTAAATATCGCGTCGGAGCCCCCCAAAGCGTGCAATTATCGGCAAAATTCTTCGATTTCCAGCGGATTTTCACCGGGAGAAGACTCGCTTTTTCCATTTCCAGTGATTGCACGCTCGTGCGCAGCTCGATCATTAACTTTCGATGTCGTTCTATTTTTCTTTTCTTTCTATTTTTGTTTAGATCCAGGCCCTTATCGAGGCCGGCTGCTTTCGCACTTTCCAATTGAGAATCGTTCGTAGAAGCGACGCTTGTGTGCTTCTCTAAGCGTCATTTACATGCTTGTTCATTACGTTTATTATGGTTTTTATATTTTTATCTTTGACTCTGATTTATCTTTAATTTAAGAATAGAAAGTCAGCGATTGAGAGCGTTTATGATAAATTTTACATTTCTCGTGGAGCGGCGAAGATGACTTGACGATATTCTGCTGATATGTTTACTCGCGTTTGTTTGTAATATTGTCATGTAAGTTTTAAAATAGTCAACGTTGTTTTTAATCAAGCTCAGCGAAAATTATGTAACTTTGATAAACAGTATTTGCGATTTTCAATGCTTAATTTTTTGAATGTTTTATTAAATTGATAACACATCAGTTTGTTTTTCAGATATATTCTCTATTATCAGTCTTGTCATGACTAGCACTAATATGAGGAAGTTCTTTTACAAAATCAAAAACTACAATTAGTTTATTTGTATTATGTTTGGTTATCACTACACATTCAGCAAATAGAATAAATAATAATAATTTTTATATTTTACAGTTTTTTATTTTAATTATTTTACTCATTATTGCGTTCCAAAAATAGAGTGATGCATGCTTTGCAAAGTATAAAAAATTAAATTCGTATAGAAAAATGTGACTTTATAGAGATTCAAAAAATTTATTCAACGTTGATGTTTAATTCAAAAGATTTCTGTAATTTCATAATTGATGATGCGTGTCTATAAATGATAATACATGGGATTATCGAAAGAAAAGCCTTTATTAGTTTTATAAATACTTTCTAAGAAACAATTTCTAACAAAAATAGGACCCCTCAAGGTGCCGATAATAATGCAAGTGTATTCTTGAAACACTCAGATTTTAATATTATAAAGTCATTATTACAGATATATTGAAATTAAGTCATTAAATTTATAAAAAATAAATTATTTTATGTAATTACTTACACCTTTAGACAAGAAGTTTGAAAATTAAACATTTTTATAGCTATGAAGACACCTATGTGTAAACCAAACATCAAAAATGGGGCAAGCACTACTTAACGCATCAGAACCAGTCGGGTCAGCTACTTAAACAACGATATGCCTTAATTATGATATCTTGATTTTCCAGTTACCATACGCGTATAAAAAGTTCACGACTCGGCTCGATAATTTCCATTGTCCGAAATACCTATATTACATTCTCTATTCTCAAAAATAATTTTTCTCAATAAAGATATTTTACAAACCTATCGAATTAGGTTACACAACACATCGTGAATTAAACTTCTTACGCTTCGATTATGTATTATAAAATTCTGTTTATCATCTCGCTAAGAAAACTTTTTTTGTAACGTCGTTTTTTGCCCCCAAGTCAACATCTGCAATTTCAATGCTCACGCACAATATAAATTAATCCATCTTGCATCCTTGTCATTATTAATAGTACGCAACTTCATTATAATCCCATCGATACATCGTCACACGCATTTTTCAAAATAGCTCGCGAGCTAGACGGTATTTAAATACATTTTTTCTTCAAGTCCTTTTCTTTCACCCGGCCGTTTAAGCTCGCGATTACTTGGACGTTAAAAAAAAAAAAATTGTTCCAACCTCGGTATCAATTAAAACGCTTCTTGCAGAAAGGCGCGCGTGAGTTTGTGCAATCGGTGTGTAGCGCATGATTCGCAATAGCGCGTAAAATTACTTAACGCGCGCGCAGGCATCTTTGGATTTTTTTTTAAGAAGTTCGAGTGTATAGATCCACGTGGAGATCTATTAGTCAGATTTCGATTGGGAATGCTTAGGAAAAGGTGATTACGATGTATTAAATGCGCGTGGTAATAACATGGTATTGTGTGTACTTTATGTTGAATTTTCGCATAGCGTTAATTATGGAAAGTTATTATATTTTTATGTTTTTATTAATGAAAAATGATTTAGAAACATTTATTTTCATACTTTTGGATAGATGAGAATTGGAAATTTGTGAAGCAAGTTGTTTTTTATTATTATTGAGTGAAAAGATATATACTTGTAATTTATTTCCAAAATACGGATCAGTTCACGGATAAAAATAAATACAGAATATTTCAATATTAGTAACATTTAGCAATGGCTAATATAACAGCCAGTAACAAATGTAAAGTTTTATTATTTTTTTTTTCTTATTTTGAATTGAAATAAAAAATTGTTTTCATTAATAGGTTGGAACACATAAACTAGAGATCGGAATCCACAAGTTTTCTTGTATTTATCTTTGAATTTATTTATTTACCTTTCAACTGAGTTCTCTTAGAGATTTCTATAATGATTAAATGTCGGGAAAGTACCGATTTCTATAAAAAAGTAGTTTCCTTAAAAATAAGCTCGGAAATTGAAAGTGCTCTTAATCCGGTGGGAAATTTCCCTTTTTTTCTGAAATTTTTCTAGGCTATTATATATTTGTTGTCTAACTATACCTTTTCACTCAATTTCATAAATGAAAATAAGATATTACTCGCAAAATTTCAGACTAGGTAGAAGCAAAATGGCTTAAAATTATAGTCTAGGTGTTTATAAAACATCATTTCACTCAGTTTGAGTTGTTCCTATAATTATTTTTCTAAAGTATTGTAAAACGAAGAATCTTCTTCGTAATAGTAGCTTAGATAAAAATAAAATATAATAAATTTATTACACGTAAGTAATAAAATTATATTTATGTTTTTATTCTTTTAACAAATTAATTTTTCTTGGTATTATTAATTAATCTCGGTATGAGTGTTACATATGCGCTGATGAATGGAAAGAATTAAATAAGATTATTGAATGTTAGATTCTATATGTATATACCTATATGAAGATTTTTTAATTGGCGAAGAAAATGGAGAAAACCATTCAATTTGTAAGCTATTTGCATTTGCTTTATACATTGAATCGATATAATATGTACAAATTTTTATCATAAACTATATGTACAATAGTCTGAAAGTCTAATATAGGCTACTCAAATTCGTTAGTCTAAATGTGAAAAAGGAAGTCAGTAGTTAATGAGAGATCGTAGAAAAATAGTATCAGTCAGTCTAGAAGTCAGAAATTAATAGCACAGAATATATATGTATATTTGTATATTACATAAAAATAGATACCCAAAGACCTATACCTAGTAGAAATCTCAATCCCAATATTACAATGCATGTACATGAGATTTACTTTTTACATTCTGTAAAATTCATCATAGTTCAATTTGATTGTTTTTATTCACAAATTCAATATAAATTATGATTTCATAGTAAATAATATTTTATACCCTTAGTGTAATATATATTTTTTTTATAAATAACAAAAAATATTTTAAAAAGAAATTATGAAAAAACAAATCATTATTAAAATTCCTGTAATTATTTTTCTTTTTTTTTTTAAATTTTACACTAAAAGTATACAAAATAAAAATGAACGTAGAAAGGATATTTATATAAACTGAATAATTTTCAAAGTAGGTGACTATAATTAGTTTGAAATTTAATAAAATTTTTCGGGGTGTTAACGTCAATTTAAGCTTTAAATTTCCTTTCTTATATTATTGGTGACTATAAATTATTATTAAATATGTTTCTCGATAAAAAAAAAATTGTTTTAATAATATATTTTCATAAATTTGCAAACGCATTTGATATAAATTACAAAAATCTATACGTTTTTTATGCTCTTTCAGCTTTATAAATATTTACTTTTAACTTTGATTGCTAGATTATTTTTATATATAGAACAAATATCATGAATCTAATCTTTAATATTTTGTTGAATACATAAGTCGGAAAATTTAAATCTTTAATTGACTTTTGCACTTCATCAAGACAAAAATCTGTAATTACGTATTATAAAACTATACTTTACATTTCTAAAATTATTCACTATATTGCATCCTTTCTACATTAATTTTATTACAGCATATTACAGTAAACGAAAATATTCTAAGGTAGTTTTCATAAGCCAGTGTAAACAATTTTTACTGAGTAACCAATTTTTATCAGAAACATAAGAACTTGATTCTAATAAAACTTCACCGCTTTTGGTGAAGTTCGATCCAGTGCACTGATTTTACTTCAGAAAATACAAGCCGTCGAAGATACTCCGGCGAAGCGTTTAAAATTATATACGTGGAAGAATCTAAGGAGGTCGTCCCCTTAAAAAATAAAAAGAAACCGAAAGTTGTCATAACCAGTGCATCTGACCTACAACCAAGTCAAATAATTTCTCGACTACATATACGCGCTCGTTTCAAAGGTCTCTCGGCAACGAGTTTTATCCTGATTTGAATTCTGCTAAATTCCAACTTTCACTTGTAATTTAGCTAAAACGCAAGCAGACAGCACTTTTTTATCTTGACAAACGTTGTTGAAAATTTTAATTAAACTAACGCTTCAATAAAAGCTTGATTGTAGACGAAATAATAACATTGTTTACACTTTGGCTTGAGGTTAAAAGCAAACTCGCCATTATGACTATAGTGGACTTTATAAGTTACACCCGCAATGTTGAATTGAAGGTTCGTTCGATCGATCGTCGTGTAATCAAGGAAGTCTCATTACAGAGTAGAAACTGAGAAACGGTGTTATAAAATATCGTTGGAGATTAATGGTTTCGCGGACAAACATTTACAATGATTCAGCCCACAATTATTAAAAGACTTTTTCTCGATCTCATCAAGACCAATAATTTTACAAAACCATCGTCCATAAGAAACTTATTATCTCCGAAATTTCAAGCGGATTATCTTCTCGATTTTTCCATTACCGTGTGCAAAAGCGGACAAAACAAAGCGCGCACGCCTACTTCACTTACCCGGAAAATTGCGGCTCGTTACGGCACACATGGACGTGTATAAGCCATCGGCCTCGCGTCTCTTGACCGGAAGGTTCAGCAAGAAGCTTTACTGTTACAAGTCGCGGCTAAATCGGCGCAAAAACTAGCTCATCGGCGCTATAAAAGAAAACGTGCGCGCCAATTTTTTTCTTGACTCTAGAAGTGGGTTGGAGTCCGAAGCGCGCGGATCGAGCGGGATTATAAACGCGGGTGTGTTCGTCACGTGCTGGCAAGTTTGCTTTTGGTGGAATTGGTTTTTGGATGGAGGTTGTTCGGTTTGGGGTGTTGCTTTTTCAAGGGGGGTTTAGTGTAGCTTGATTTTTAGAGTTTAGAATGATCGAGAATGTTTGAAGGAATATCGGTTGTTCGATTTAACTGATTTTGCGTACAAGATTTATTAAATAAAAGATAAATAAAATAAATAAAATCATTTATTAATGCAATATTAAGTAAAAGTTTTTCTCTGATAGCATTTTTAGTTTTATTGAAATAATAATGCTCTTAAAAAATTCTGACAGATCCAATTGATCTTTTATCAAAACTTTAATTATCGTTACATAAAACTTTACAGTCCAAGCCACGGAATTTCCTTTCTCACAATCCTTTCAATTTCCCCGTCAAATCCCAGCATCCACAATCGTATCTCGAAATTCCTCAAAACACTCAGCCCTCCAAAAAAGCAACACCTCCAAATCCATCGATCCACCTAATCCTAAATCTTATCCTCTAACCACCTACCGACGACAACGAAGAGAAACAGCGTCGTGGCGATCTTCATGTTCGCCGGTCCAGCTTATCCTCGCGCTAATTCCTCAAATCTTCCTCTCTATCTTCCTCCGAGGTCCAGCCACTCCACCCCCAAACTTCAGCCCTCCTCCAAAACTAATACCCCAAAATCAAAAAAAAAAAAAATCCTTCACGTTACAACGTGTATATATAAATCTCTCGTGACCGACGGAGGCCGATGCGTATACACACGTAGCAGGTGTTCGCCGGACGGGCGCACTGATACTGCGGCTGGATGCCCGCGCTTTCAAGAAAGAGAGACAGAGAGAGAGAGAGAGAGAGCAAAATGACAGGGGGCCCCACTACTGGGCCCCGTGTATGTCTGCTCTTTCTCGAAGGTGGTGGGGGTCTCGTGGCCGGCAGGATGAAAGGCGCGCATACACATAGACGGCTAAGCTGCCCAAGAGGGATATAAGCTGATAGCGCGGATTGTGGGCCTTAAGGAGGGGGGGATATGGCGCGAAGAAGCGATCTGGGTCTATTAATAGAGACTTTTTTTATCGAGCTTGCGGCAGGCTATTATATGATGATTAGAGTCGCGCGGATATTTTGTGGCTGGACTTTTTTGGAGTGCGAAGAGGCGCGCCGAGAGAGAGAGAGAGAAAAGTCGGCGAAGGAGGAAAGAAGAGAGGAGATCCGCTGACCCACTCGGGAACGTATATGCGGGGCCCGATAACGGGACCGCTACTGCGAGTGTAGGTTCGTTCGTGTGTGTGTGTAGAATACGATTACGAACGTCTTGAGAGCTGGTGCTCTGGTGTATGGGGAAAAGATGAAGGTGGGGGGATGTGGAGGAAATTGGCCGGGAGAGGTTGGATGAGTGTGTGTGTGGCGGTGAAAGAGAAAAGTTGAGGTGAGAGATGAGAGATGGTTTGAAGTTGAGGTGAAGAGAGATGTTTGAAGGCGAGGATTTATGAGGGATGGTTGCTGGAGGAGATGATGGATGTGGCGTTAAAGAGTTTTTGGATTTTTGTTGGTTTTTGGTGAGGCATGTATTTTAGCGAGTGGTTGGTTTTGACGTTTATGGTAATGATGATTGTGAACAGTTGCTTTTTTTAAAGAAATAATTATTTTCAATTGAGAAATGTATTGATTTATAATTGTTGTGATATAAGGAAGGTAGTAGGAGGAAATAAGGCTTGCTTCTAATGCATAAGAGTGAAAGGACTACCGGAACTGAATGTACTGAATAATAAAAATAAGAAATACAAATACTTCTCTAGTCGTAAAAATAATTTAAACAAAATACCTCAGTTTAATATTAAGATAAATGAAGTACTAATGTTAGGTCTTACCGGATCCAATCATTTTCTACTGCATACATTGTAGTAGCTTAAAATCTATGAAAATAGATAATGCTGTGGATACATTATTTTGTACAATGTAAAAAGACAATTTTTAGTAATATACTAAGAAAACAAAAAAGATTATATGTTTTTATAAATTTAAAATGTAATGGG
Source organism: Eupelmus urozonus (assembly GCA_900480035.1). Classification (NCBI taxonomy): domain Eukaryota; kingdom Metazoa; phylum Arthropoda; class Insecta; order Hymenoptera; family Eupelmidae; genus Eupelmus; species Eupelmus urozonus. The sequence continues at coordinate 7,537 of UELX01002322.1, read as the reverse complement.
TACATAATTTACTTATTTTTTATATTACTTGCTTATAACAATTAAAAACTGTGCACAGCTTTATATTAAACTTTATATAAAAACGTGTTTCAATTTTGCATAACTGTTTAATATTTCTGCCAAAAACTTAATAATTTATACACTTTGTAGGTGAAGGAAACCTTATCAAACGTTTGAAAATGAAAAGACTACTGAACAAGTACTTGCGAAAGTTGCGAAAATTCTCCTGTTCTTGCTCGATTAGTACTTTTCATATTAATCCTCTTTGTTATACAAACGATTCTTTCAATGGGGGATTTTATAGATAGAAAATTTTTGATAACATAAAAATTATTTAATCATCGAATAGAAGAATTCGTAAATAAAGTGTTTATAATATAAAAAAATAGCAAAAAATTTATTAGATACTTTATATTACAGCAATAATGAAAATAACTGTCATTAACTGGTAACTAAAATATTTGAAGAATTAACTATTTAATTGTATTGAGTAAACTTGAAATGATTAAAAACAATCTAATAATTTCAAACTTTAAAAAAAAAACACAAAAGATCTTTTTCAGAATGAAACAGATTTCTGATTTTCATAGATATACTACTTTTTTATAATACAGAATTCAGTGAAAATTTTATTTTGATTGCATAAATATTTCATATTAGGTAAAATAATAATGATAATTAAAATCCAATATAATGCAACTATTATTTTAAATTTCATTTTACGAAAACATATTTCTTAAAGATGCGATTGTTAAAAAAAAAAAAAAATATTTTAAAAAAATAAATAATTTTATTCTTTGATTAATAGACAGTGTGACATCTATTGGACTATTCTATGTAATAACAGTATTACGTTTCAATCCGTACCACGATTCAAGTGTTAACTGATAAATTGATTGAATTAATCATTAATTTATCAGCAGTTGTGCACGCTTAGTAGAATTAAGCGATATTTTAATCTGTTTATTTGAAATTTCGCACCTTTTATAGTATACAAATTTTGAAGCATTTTCATTGAATCAATTTAAATTTTTATATTATTTTAAAAAAGCATATTAAAGTCAGAGAATACTAAATTTTAATTTGTCTTTTATAAAGATTTTTATAAACAAAATCAAAAAATTCAAAAAAATTATTTATATCATACCTACACCTAAAAAGACATACTAAAAGGATTTAAGTATTAAATAAAAATATTTAAAGATTTAATTTTTTTATTGTATTTACAAATTATTTTAGAAATTACTACATTCCACTTTGCTATAATAATTACTATTTGTAAGTACTGTTTTTAAATGACATGAATAAAACAACAAAATGAAATTATGTTTATATTAAATGTAAAAAATGAATTCTAAAAAATGAAATATTTATTACAAATAGAACATGAAAATAAAAAATAAATAAATACATTTTATTCTATGAGATAATTTGTTAACTTATTTAACGAACAGTCAAAGAACATTTTACGTTTAAATATTAAATAGAGAAAAGGAGGATTATGAATACAACCGTTTTCTTTTTTTTTAATTAACTCTGTTTCCATTTCATTTAGTCAAAATTGTGATTATCTGTAAAAAATTTTTAATCTATAACATATCTAAATCGTTATAAATAAAATAATTTAATTATTTTACAACGAATTGATTTTTTCTCCTTTTAAATGTTATTAAGTAGCAATTTAAAATTATTAAACTCAGTGGCAATAATCAGTTGTTTATAAAATACAGGAACTAGTTCTTGAAGGATGTACTTCTTGTAGGGTCTATTCCAAGACTTACCAAATACTCATTGATTTGAGATCAATGAATAAATTGATTATAAAAAGAACACTTATATCATGTATATAAACTTCTCACTCATCAAAAGTTCCAAAGATAAAAGATTCACACTTAACTTCAGTGGGATCTACTGGATAGACTTTTGGTTCTGGAGTTACTTTGCTACATCATTTTAAGATGCATTTTAGTGAAAAAACTATACTAATTTCTACTTCTTCTTTTTCTTTCCATCCTGAAAAAAGTATTTCCTATATATTGTTGATTTATGATAAATATAATTGTATCAAAAATTATCATGAATACATGCATTTCTTAATAATGAAATTCGTACAATTTTTTTAAATTACCTTTTGTTTCTTATTTGTTACACTATTAGAGTTTACTTCACCATTTGCTATTGTAGTATCAAGTTCAACTTTTGGGGAATCTTTTATCTCAGTAACCAATGGTTCCTGTAAATGGTTTTCTGTATCACTAATTTCTGATTTACTAATACAGTCTTGTGAATGGTTTTCTGATGGATTACTAATTTCTGATGTAATATTGCTTTCAATTAAATCTGGCGGGTTTGATTTTATAGGATTTATTTCTTCCTCTTTTTTTCTTTCAAAACATTCTATCGACTGGTTAGAATTTTTTTCTGAAGTTTCAATTTGCGTTGAATTTTTTGCTTCAACAGGCACTTGTACGTTTTCTTTTTTCTCACAGTTTAAAGATTTTTCCTCACTAATATTGTTAATTGTTGGCAAGATTTCTTCTGTTTTCTCGGATGTGATTTCTGTAAGTTTTTTTTCACTTTCGTTATCTACAATCTTGGCGAGATTTTCCTTATCTTTTTTTATTTTATTTTCCTCTGTTTTAGCAATCACATTGGCATCTTGACTTTCGTTACTCGATTTAGTCACAATGGTTTCAGTTGCAGAACTCGATTCTGCAGCTTCAGTCTTTAATTCTTTGGTAATTTCTTCTGTTTTGGCGTTTATGTTATCTAAAAGATTTGACTGATTTTCAGATGAACCTTCTGTTATATTTTCAACACTTTCAATTTTTTGATTGTCATCTGTTTTAATTTGCTCATCAATTTCAGGATCAATTTTATCAGATTTTTCCTTTAATTGAGCTAAAAGAGTGGCTCTTTCTTGTTGAAAAGCTTTGCACAATTCTTGAAGAAGTGAACATTTTCTATTTAGAGTTGCAATTTCACTGTCTCTAGTTTGTTTATCTGCTGCCATTTCTAATAGAGCAGCATGACTTTTTTGCCATTTTGATTTCCATACGCTTGTTTCCTTTTCCAATTTTAAAATCTTTTTGGACATCTATTAGTAATCAAATTTCCATATTAATTTTATTTAATATTTATTACTTTTTTATAATTATGAATACTTATATTAAATAATAGTTAGTTTTTAAAGATATTTTAGATAAAATATTTCAAATTTATTATGTATTGAGGAATATCAAAAATCATAAAGTTCAATCTATTTTATAAAAAGTATATTTTTACCTTCTCCATTTCCTCGTTGAATCCACCAAAAACTTCATTACTCTTAGTCAAGGCATTCTGGAACTCATCATACTTGTCTGTATACATATTTACTTGACTTCGCAAGCCTGCTTCGATAGCTTGAAGTTCACGTATTCGAGTTTGATATTCAGTTAATTTCTATAAAAGAAATAATTAAGTAATCAGTATAACAAATAAAGAATATAAAATATAAAAATTCATCTTACTAATAAAAGTTGATTTTTCTCTTTCAGAAGATTTTCTTTATCTTCTGTCATTTCCAGAGTGACTTTAGCAAGTTTTGCCTCAGCTACTCCAAGTTCATGTTTCATCATTTGATGCATTCCCTCAAAGTGCTGCTCTCGAATATCCATTTCATCAAATACTGATTTGAACTTCTTGTGTATCTCGATGTTGTCTTCGTGTAACTTAACATTTTTTTCATTGGTTTCAGCCATCAGTGCTGTGATTTCAGTCAATGTACTCTGAAACTTTGCTGATACTTCTTTTCTTTTCTCTTCTTCTTCTCTGATTTTTAAAAGACTTTCTTCCTTAACAGCCTTATTCTGCCTTTGCAATTCACGGCACAAACTTTCAAGTCGACTCCTAGTTAGAACAGCTTTACTTTTTTCTGACTGCATTTGTTCTTTCTCTCGCTGAATCATTAATACCTTTTTCTCTGTTTGTTTTAACGTCATTTGTATTTTGCGATTTTCATCAAGTACTTCTATATACTTTTTACACATGACAGATAGCTTTTCTTCCGGAGTCTCTACACCTAAACTTCTCAATATTTGTTCTATACTCTTGTCATCCTTTTTTCTGGATTTTTCATCCTTGCCATTGCGTTTTTCTTTATTTGAGACTACTGTTTTTGCCTTAAAAATACATAAAATATAAATTAATCATCAATTAAAAGAATAGATAAATTAAAAACAGTTAAATTTAGTGATTTAAGTAATTTAATATAAATTCTTGTAAAAAGTTTTAATAAGCAAGACATGAAAGAATTTAAATCCGAATAACTAAGCATTGCAGATAAAAATTTCAGAAAAAAAAATTAATTGTTCTCAGAATCTTTTTATTAAAAGATCAAATGCTAAATTTATTAATTACAACTCAAGTCATCAGTTAAAAAACAAATACAAAATTACAAAAAAAATGTTCATCCTTCAGTTATATAAGTTCTTTGTTCAATAAAAGAAAGATTAATTCTTATAAATCTCATTTAAATTCCATAACACGAAAAACCAAAATACAAACTATAAAATCATTCTGAAAAATCACATCAAAACATCATTTTTCTACGTAAATAAAAGCATCGTCGTTAAAACGTATCGAGTGGTAAGGTTATGTTAAAAGAACGTAGCGCAGAGCTAAAAGCTTACCTCGATCTCCTTTTTGGGCTCTGCTACCGACTCGATTTTTATGTTTTCCGGCACGTTGTTCTCCATGTTTGACGCATCTAAAGTAAAAACGTGATTTTTATTCAAAAATTGAACCAGAGTAACGTTCCTGTCGGTGCCCCCCTGTTTTTAACGATCAAACACACAATCCACGCTCCGCAATATCAACAACAGCAACAAAACCGAGCGGCATCCATGTTTGCTTATTCGACTCTGCTTTCGTGCGCGCGCAGGTCACGCTTTTTTTAAATAATGGGTGTAAGGTATGTATTTATGTATTTCTATACTTTTCTATTTACGATAGAAGTTTTTGCGAAGAGTAGAGCATCACTTATAAATAAAGAAGATAAATGCAGTCAATCATAAACTTTTAATTATCATATTTAATTTAATGACACCCAATTTTTTTTCTTTTTGAAGTCTCCTCAATAATTTTTGCGAAAAAGCAGTTTTTATTTTATATTCAAAATTCTAAGCTTTGATAAGGTAATGCACATATTCCATACCATGCAAGTAATCGCAACATTTCTCTATAATTTATAAAATATAAATAAAAATAACTGATCTAACTTTATTTAGATAGTTTGATACCAGCGAAATAATCCCTTATGAAACAGTATATTTAATTATTTGTAATCCACTTATAAACGTATTGTTAATCAGTTTCAATTGGAATTTACCTCCAGAATAATACGAATTAAGGTCGCTCTTTCGCTAAGAGGCGAAAATAAAGGGCACTTCTAAGGGCCTATATATACTATTAGAAATATTTTTCATACAAAAGGGTAATTAAAAGCAATTATCTATTGATTATTCCGAAAATGATTACAAAAAACTAATAAATAACAAATATTATTTAAATTGAAAGCTAAGGAAAATTTTTGAATTACACTTATTCTACTATTTTTTAAATAACTTTTTCAAACCTTCGACAACCCCAATTTTTCTAAACGGATTTAGTTATTTCCTTATAGTTTATAGAATATATATCTATATTTTATCAAAATATATTGGGCAGAATTATGAAAAATATGAAAATATATAAAATAAAAATGTGTGCAGTTATAAAACTATACTAATATATTTGAAAAATCTGATTTTTAAAATCTTTGATCTTTGTATTTTCATCGTTTGCCCAAATATTTTACAGAGATTATCGTGTAGACCCCTACAAACAAAATCTTTTAGTTTTATGCAAAAATATTGGCTTTTCATTTTGCAAAAGAACATTTTAATAATTTTTGAATATCTTTAAATCGGTTCTAAAATACTTTTTTTAAAAGATATGTTAAACCCTACAAGCAAAACTTTTTATTCTAATATCGCACGACTTATACGTTCTAAAAGCATCCTAAAATTATTTAGTAACATTATTTATTTTATCTTTTTTTAACAATAATAACTAAATGATAAAAATATGTGTAGTTTTCAATTATTTTAATAAAGAACAGCAGAGATAAGCACATTATCAAAGTGAACTTCTACATTATACTTTGAGTGTTTGACACGTGTTGATAGCTCATGACGACATTATGAATTAAGAATTTTAAATTTTTCTTGTTATAGTAATTGCATTAACAATAACTTTTATTGTATCATATTAAAATTTTATTTTAAAACTCAAATATGAAAAACCACTATTTTAAGCAGTTTTATTGAGGTGATTGTAGAACACATTGTTTTTTGTAGGTCACAAAAGATTTATTAAGCTTTTCAAAATTTATAAATCAAATTTATACTTTATCAATTTTATTTTTAATACCGAATTTCAGTGTATTGAATTCGATATAATTTATTTACTTAGTTATTTTAGACTTTTAATTTCTTTTATATTATAATACTTATAATTACTAAAAAGTAATTTTTAATTGAATTTGAAAATAATCTTTCTCTGGTACTCTGTAGTTTTTTCTATAAAAGCTATAATATTTATATAAGAATAAATTTTCTTAAAATGTAAAATGATGTAAGAAAAATGGATGATGACTGTAACAATAAGACTAGTCGTTCCTAAAAAATAGATGTAATTATCACACTTTTTAAGAAATAGTTTTTGTTGATATATCTAGTGATAAATCTAAAAATATAAATCTAATTTACAACTTTTAAATTTTGTATAATATTACTGTTTAGGAGAAGTGCAAGCACAGTGATTCTCTACAATTCATTCACTATTCACACACAATTTCATTCTTTAAGATTCAACTCAACACAACAATTTTAACAACAAGCTTTCAATTGTGCACTGAATATAATTCGATATTTTTCCACCATACCATTCGCTCATCTTAAATCGGTACTTCCGTCAAGTGGCTTAATAAAGGCTGCTCACTTCCCGATCGTACGTGGCGCATATCGCAGAGCATCTTTAATGATTATGTCGAGAATCGAATACTAAATTAACCGTAGTTATGTTACGAGTGTATAAGGCAGAAAAAATATAAAAAAATTATAATGGTGACCATAACATACATTTTTTTACATACACTTACATCAAATCGTAATTAATTTTACAAAAAATTTGACAAAACTTGAATAAATCATTTATTATTAATACATATTTTTCTCCAAATTAATATTCTTTCTAAGTGTATAGTACATAGTTTAAATATAAAATATGTCCATATATTTTACATAATTTTCGAATAGTTTTCATGTCATCATAAAATATAATATATAAGTACGAGTAAAACATTAAAAACCAACTGTAAAGCATTGTTAATACATGTGCGGCGGAAAAATATAATAAAATAAAAGGTAAAGAGAGGACTAGAGAGAGAGAGAGAGAGAGTGCAGGTGAAGTAACGAAAAGTCAGAAATAGTGTGAGACTTAACCGACTGTACCC
>UELX01002321.1:0-32221 GCA_900480035.1 Eupelmus urozonus | reverse complement strand
GGGGGGGGGGGGGGGGGGAGATAAGAACGACAGGAGATATTGACGCGGTTATATACTCGGGCGCGCTTCGCGTATAATTGTTTTGTTACACGTCGCTGCGGCCAACTATCGGCCGAGAAATAGCGCGACTTTTAGGTTTGCCGGCTAGGCCGCTTTTTCCTCGTTGTTTGCTTTTGATTAGGCCTGATGGATTTATTGGGCTCGGGGATTATTTTGGAAGTTATTGGGTCACGTTTGTCCGATTAGAGATCTGGTCGCTTTACTATCGTGACTCTTTGATTTTTTTTCGAACCGTTCGGTGAAGTAAAGAATTTATTTTCTAAGATAAACAATAATTTCCAGGAAATTAAACATTAATTCGCCTTTAAAACTTGAGCGCCCGTAGAGTAGAGCCACGTCGACGGGGACAAACGAAGCGCGAGCACACAAAGCGAGCTTCGCTCTCAGCGTGAGAGCCCTTGAAGTTTGCGCGCCACAAACATACGAGCGCGAGAAAAGGATTTTCAAATAAGTGCGTAAAAAAGAGCCGGGGAGAGAGAGAGAGAGAGAGCCAGGCTATTGCTCAATTTTCCCGCGCGCGAGCTGGGCGCGAAGCCGTGTATTATTTAAAGAGCCGAAGAGTGGCTTGTTTGCTCAGCAGCCGCTCGCGCGCGCGAGCTTTGATCTTTTCCCCTTTTGGGAGCTTGGAGCTTCGCTTTCCGCACTTAAGCGCGACCTTACTTCGCGGCGCGGCTGCTTTTCTCTCGCTTTAATCGTCCTGGATCGTTTATTTCGGCGCTAAGGATAGAAGCACACCGAACGCCACTTAGCGCTTCCGCCTTTTTTGACTCTTACAAGCGCGGGATGAGCTTTGGAGGGGACGTTGAGATTTTAATGGGTTGTAAAGAATTGGAGATGAAAGTGATGCTTTTGTGAAGGATGGCATTGTAGGTTTCATTATTTTCTCTCGGCTGTAGTAAAGGCTTAATTTTATTTATTTTTTTCTTTCTAGGCTAAATTTAATTCTCAGTTTACATGATGCACACAGCGTCAACTCATCACCCCCATGGAAATCAAAAGAACTCCACCTCCCACGTTGTCTAACTATACCATTCCTTTCAAGCCACTCTGACAACTCAATACACCTGAAAAGCGTCGCAACAAAAGAAAAGACACACCGCGCTCACGAAAAACTGAGCGCTCTTCATAGACCGCGCACATACATACAGCCTTTAAAAACTCCGGCGACCTTTAAGTGAGCTTTTGTCATGCAAATAGCCGCGTCGCCGTGATTCCTACGCTGCAGCGCGCCACTTTGCGCCGCGCGCCCGATGTGGACTCAGCTGTCCGCGCGCCGCCACCGCATCAAAGGAGCGCGACGCCGAGCGCTCCGTTTCTTCCTTTTTCGGACGTCGCGCTCGATTTTATTATATCCTGTGCGCAGTCACAGCCCGCCGATTTTCGTCTCCAGCGGTTTACGCTCGATGGATTTTAGATTTTGTTTTTTCAATTTGCTCGCCGCTGCTGAATGAGTTGGCTTTTTCGGATAATGTGCTTAAGTAGGAATTCGTCCAAGGTTGGGTAATGTTGTTTTAGTTTATTTTACGCTGTTTGTTTCTCTAACCTGAAAATATATCCGTACTTGCACGAATGCTTTGATTCTGTTAGTACTTTATTTACATACAAAAATCAACCTTGTACAATGATAGTCACGCGTGTTTCCAGCGTAATATCTAAAAAATAAAAGAAACTAACAAAACGAAAAAAAAACCTTCCGAATTCCATGCTCCCGAAAAAGCGCGCAGCCCAGTTATTCAAGCAGCGCGACAAATTTAACCAATTTGGCTCAAAGAAATGTCCTCTCGCGCTCGCTTTGCCGCTCGCAAAACGAACAATAAACTTTTCGGTCTCACTCGCAAAGCACCGAACCGAGTCTCGGTGTCTGCTCTCTCTCTCTCGTCTCTTTTTTTCTTTGTCTCTCTCTTTCGGCTCTCTGAGGGCTTATTTTACTTTAGTTTGCGCGCATGACGCGCCAGCAAAGCCGCCAGAGCGGTGTTCGCCTTTGATGAGCGCGCGCTGCCGGGTGTCAAGCCGGATCTCCGGGCCACGTCGGAAATTAGTCTTCGCGGAATATGACGGCCCCCGTATGGCTGCTCGCGCACTTTAAGTCGGTCGATGATTTATAGGCGTGGTCTTCTTTTTTTTCGCGACTTTAGAGAAGGTTTTTTCTTTCGCTCAGGCGGTTTAGTTTCTTATTTTCGGGCGGGCTGGGGTAAGTAAGCGACTGCGTCGACTTTTGCTTTGATGTATCTATTAGGAGGTGTTTCTTGTCTCTGTTTTTTTTCTTTTTTTTGTCTGCTAATAAGTATCTAGGTATAGTGATACTGATATGATGTGGATGTCAGGGTTTCAACAGCTTTTAATTTTCCCACCAAATTTCTGAAGACTTAGTCACAGAAAGCAAACGATTATACTGAAAAGAAACTAAACTTTTTGAAGCATGTAATATGTTTCTTTATCTATTGTTTATCTTGAAATTCTATTGATTTCAAAACTTTATCATACATATGTGAAATCACTCTGCATGACCCTACAAGAAATCCAAATTCTCTCTCAACAGACGCAAACCTCCAAAAAATCCACCGCCTTAGAACAAAGCAAAATCAAACCCACATCCGCAACCAAAAACACAAGCAAACAAACAAAAGCCAGGGCAAGAAAACGGCCCCATTTGCGCGCGCAAACCTCCCTTCGCTTTCGCTTTCGCGCTTGGCGCTTTCAAAATAATGACTCCAAAACGACAGTCCCGACTCTCTCTCCCTCTCGCGTGTACATGTAATAAGCCCCGGGGAAAGAGACGTTGCTGCCGGCGCAGCTGCGCGCGGACGTTAAGAGACCGCTCGCCTTTCCCATAATACACACGCGAGCATTTAACGGCGGCGACTCTCGCACATTGTAGGCTATACTCGCGCCTAGAGTCCGGCGCCTTATATTTACCTTTTTCATTTTGTCGAGTTTCAAGTATGCGAGCAGTGGGGTGGCCTCCGGGGGGGCTTGGGCGAGTTTGCCGGAGCTTTATGCCGAGGGCTGTGGGTTGGACGTTTTTGGATAGTTCGTGGTTTTTAGTTGGTGATATGGATTGAGGCTTGTCGCGAGAGTGTACTTTGGGGAGTTGATCAATGATTTGTTGTTTTTTTTTCTGGACTGCATTTGTAGTTGTGTGTTTGCTTACATTGTAAGCGTGGGGCTTTTTTGTCAATTCGAACAAAATTGTTAAAAGATGAATTTTTAAAATGTCGATAAATGCTAAATAAATAATTATAGCCCCTGAACCGATAACCAGAATAGTCTAATTTGAGAAAGAAATTATGATTCCCAGGATAGCGGTTACAAAATGCAAAAACAGCGTTTATCGAATCGTTCGTTCTTTATAAGGAATCATAGCATTTTATTTCGCATTAATTAAAATACTTCGCGTGCATACGCGGCTTTTAAGATGTTTGAAAAGCGACGTCGAGCTCGGGGAATTAAATAATTTAATCGTGCGACATTGATTGATCCGTTATACCCTCCGTGAAAAATACTCAACATTTTTCAAATGTACCTATAGTGGACACACATTACACAAGAAACGCAAAATAAGTAAACTTTTTGGAACATTAACGCTGACCCACATCGACTCCATCAATAAACAAAACCCACGAAAAAAAATTAATTAACCCGCTCATCGAAATAATTTTCCATGCTCCCAAAAACAAAAAAAAACTTGTGTACCCCTCCAGCCGACACATATATACGCTCATCCCAGCGAGCGGCGCAGCCTTCTCTTTTATTACACATCGCGCGCGTCGGTTTATTCGCCGCGCCGCCGAGCCGCTCGGCGCAATTACCCGCGTGACTCCTCGCGGCGTTAATTGATCGCCGCGCCGGCGGACGATGAAACAGGCCGCGCCGCCGCAGCGAGGCCCGTAATTATTTTTCCCCGCCCGATCCGCTAATTGCGAATTGTGCGCGCGTCTGCAGCGCTAGGCGGGGGCCAGCGCTCTTAATTCTTTTCTTTTTTACCGTCTTATCGCCGCGCGGCCGAGCTAAGCGTGTCCCATTTTTGTGCGACGCGACGGTTTTTTGTTTCAGAGACGCTCTGGTGTTATGGGAAAGTCTGGAGGTTTTCGCGTAATGAAGTATATAAAGGCTGCATGTGCGTGCTCGCGTGTTGGATGTGTGGAGGTTCGTTGATGGATGATTTGATATGAATTAAGAAAATCTGTCGCTAGTAATAGTTTAATTGTTGCTGAGGAATCGAGAGCTGGAATTTATTGGTAGCGCCTTCAAGATGGAAATCTAGGCTGCATGGATTCTTTAACGCTAGAATCATGCATTCTTGTCTTGAGCGACTTTTCTTGATTACATTGGTGTTCTTATAGTCGCGCATTAATATGAATTACCATACTGATTGTAGAGTAATTATTAATTAAGAAGCCTGCGCGTATCAAAAATTGTTCCCTCTCTCAAGATCGAAAAGTAAAAGTATACCCTACAGTTTATAAACGCACAAAGGCTCATGAATATACATAGGGCCAGGGTGCATACAGTTGCAGCAGCGAGACTTAACCGTTCATTCAGGTCCTCGGCCTTCCTCTCTCGGCGTCTACTCCTCTTTGCCCGCTCCTTCTGCGCGCCGGTCGTTAAAGAGTTTTAAGACTCGGCTCTAAAATGGCTTCTTTCGTAATCAAGTCAGCCGTCGCTCCTCTCTTCGACCAGCTGTTTCGCCGTGCCATCCCCCCCTCTCTCTTCTTCTCTCTCTCTTTTATCTCTTCATCTCTCTCTTTCTCTCTTTCCTTCAGCTCCTTCTTTCGCCTCTCCTTCATCTGCCGGGCAGATCGGCTCGGAGACTCGAGGAACTCGTGGCACATGTGCATGAAATAAATACGGAGTTATACCAACCCACGTGCGCGAGCTCGGAGCATGAAAGGTCACTCAGACTGGTGTAGTGCATAAGTAAGGCAGGTCTATTATTCATCCGAGATTCAGATTCTCTTTGGAATTTTGAGTTACATCAGCTGAAAATCAAGCTAGCGTTAGGTGTTAATAAGCGATTTTAACTGATTATGAATTTTTTTTCTAATAAATTAATTAATAGCTTGGGTATTGTTATTTTTAGATTATGCTAACTATAGTTTAATTTTAATCTATACATAAGGTGTACGTTGTTGTTGCTCGCATTATTTTGTTTTCATTGTTATATTTAGGTGTAGCTGGGTTAAGAGAAAGCTTGGGAACCGAATATTCTTGTAATAAATTAACCTGGTTTAATAATTAATGAATATTGAGTAATTAGGCTGGCTTTGGTCGAGATAATGATATTTTTTTAAACTTTATGCAGAAAATTGGTGCATTTTCTCGTGAGAATTTTCTTTTATTATGTCTTCATTATAATTATATAAATTTGAAAATATTATACAATTATAATGAAGAAATAATAAAATAAAATTTTCAAAATTAACGATGCATAATATGTTTTTCAAATACATATATCCATTTTTTGCTGCTTCACATGCGTATCATTGGAGCGCTGTAACAAATCATTATTTGAGACATATTACATTTGCAAGCTTGCGATAGCAGACAATTTAAAATTATTACAGCATTAAGTCAGTCACAATGATATACACCTAAATGAAGCGGAAAAATTCTTTACCCCACTACGTCCAACAATACCGCAATACATAACAAATCACTTCCACAATAAAATGCTCGTCAAGCCCAATAAATTAATCCGCAACTTTTACCACCATCGGTAATTATTATCAAACAAACCTCCCGACAAAGCCAGCTCTTCAATCCGGCAAAATCAGCCTTCAAGAAATCTCCAACAAAGTCTAACAGTTGAATCGCTCGAGGTCGCCGAAACCGACAAGCGAGCCACGGCTCTCTCGAGTAAGAAAAAAAATCCATCCGTATGTACACGAGCCGTGTCGTCAACTTGTCGTCCGGCTCCCTCCTTTCTTCGTCCCTCTCTCTCTCTCGTGCTCTCGTCAGGAGAGCTTCAAAAGCGGCCGCCTTAATGTTATTACGATAATAAAACCGAGAGAGCGAGCGAGCGAGCAAGAGGTGCACGCTATAAATACCTTTCTGCACACTCGTACTCGCGAGCTCAAGATTCCCTCTCGTTATCCGTCCTCTACTCTGCGCCTTTAGCTCTATCTGTATCTTGGGCGCGCATGTCTGCGCCGAGGGACTCGGGAAAATGTTATGTGGCGTAGGAGTCATAAGCGCCTCGACCGCAGAGAAAGAGAAAGATATAGAGACGAGAAATGCTCTTCGCGCCGATAATTAAGAGTCGCGTTGACGGCGACGTGCCATCTGACGAGGCTCTTCTGGCTGCTCTCTTTTGTTGCGAGGGGTGAGCTTTTTTGGTGAAGGAGTAGACGTTGGCTTTTTGTGGCTAATTTTGGAGTTTATGTCGGGCGGTGTAGATGGTTTTTAGAAAAAAGTTTTAGTGTTTATATTGATAACTAAGTAAGATGGGAAATAAATAATTATTCATTTTAGTTAGATTGACTAAGAGCTCTCATATCTAAATTCTATTATATAGTCGAAAAGATGTTTTTAATTATTAATAAATTATGATCAAATAGTTTTTAATTTTTTTCTGAGATTTCTGTATAATAAAATGCCACTAAAGTTAGAATATATCGGGAAACAGTTTTAGGTCATTTCATGACTAGGTTTGATCAATTATTATAAAGTGGAGTATGGAAAAGAAAACATTTTATGAGCAATAAAATAACTAAAAATATATGTGTTATCAGTATTATTCCACGTAATATTTGCAATGATAACAGCCTAATAACAATATTTTTGATACTCAAAAGATACCAAAGCACTAAAACTGTTTAATTCAACATCATTATTTTCAAATACCTCCACATAGCCATTTTGAGAATCATCAATGAGATTAGTCATCCAAAAAGCTTGAATTAAGAAAGCGCACTTTCTTGTAAAAGAAGCAGATAACACCCGAAGATTTTAGCGCGTCCATAAATATACGAGTCACTCAGGCTGTTCTGTGAGGCCACGAAATCGCGCGATCACCTGCTAATTTGACTAGAATTAAGGAGGCTCGCGTTCTCTAATTAATTAGCCTGTGCGTCGGGTCCACTCGGAATATCGGCTGACATAAAAAGAGAATAAAAGTACCGGTTCGAAGGTGGAGAGAGGAAGTGCCACGAGCTGAATGTAAATCAATGCAAGATTTTATGTATAAAGGAAGTCATTCACGGTTTCGGAAAGACAGATTATTTTACGATTTTGAAATTAGCATATTTTTAATTACTCTAACTAAAATCTATGTAGGCAGCTAAAACAGTTTCAATTTATTAATATATAAAAGAACATTGTATTTACTGAAGTTCATTATGAAGTACCTTAATATTTTAGTTGATGTAAAATCAGGTGTCTTTTGTTTATATAACAATGAAGATACATTAATTGAAAATATAACAATGATGATGATCCTTATCCAAATAATTTTTATGATTCATAAATAAAATTAATTAGAATAATTTAGACTTCCGACATTGTTAATGATAGAATAGACTGTACTTTGGTTGGATTGCGAAAGATGTATAATTTTCCATTTTTGTTCGAAGTGTCTACCACGAAACAGTGCATTGTAAGTCTAAATCTAATTTCAACGGTCAGTTTTAAAAAGATGTCAAAAATATATATTTTAATAGTAGTAATATTTTTTTTACAAAAATCATGTGCATCAGTAAGTAAAGGAAAACAAAATTTTAACTATTATATAATTATAAATTTTTTATGGTCAACCTTTTTAGGAGAAAAGAGGTACTATAGAATATGAAGACATAATAGTTGAGTTTTTAAATAGCACCTATTTTGATGAGGATACTTTTGATATGTCGATAAATTACAATAATGACAGACCTAATACTCTTCGCTTCTCTATAGATATTATTGAAGACCTACCAAGTGAACTCAGTGTAAGAAAATATTAAATTGACAAATTTGTTCAGTGTTTTGTTTTAATTTGTTTATATAGTTTTCAATGAGAATACAATATAATGAAACAATTATTTTAAGTTTAAATCAGCAGCTATTGGTCGTGCTTTTGGTAAATATCAGGTACCGACTGGAGTAGCATTCGATATAAATGTTTGTGATCGTGCATTGACAAAATATTTTATTGGCCCTATATTAGAAAATTTTGGTGTTAAACAATGTCCTCCAGAAAAGGTATAATTAATTTATAAACATTGTTAAATTTTCTTGATAATTAAAATTTATTATTTACAGTTATTTAAAACAAAAAAAGCAATTTTTATAGAATTTTTATACAAACAAATAAAATGTTATACATTTTAACAACTTTTTATCACAGGGACATTTTGGAATGGATGATTTTTACCCTGAAATAATTGGCTTTGGAACTTATGCTTTACTAGGATTTGACATTCGTGTCGATGCTGAAATATATTCAAAAGACATAAAATTATTAATTGTACAAGTTTTCTTACACGTTGGTAGCTCTTGATTATTTATCATTATGCATCATTATATATTATAAATAAATCTAGTATTGTTAGTATTCATTGTTTATTTAATCTACATATTTATTCACATTATTTTTGCAAAATATAATAAATATTTTTTCAAAAACGTATAAATAAGTACAAACATAAACCTAAATAATGAAAACACTACTCATAAAGGCTTGCATAAAAAAAATCCCTTATACATCATCTCATCGAATCATCACGCAGATAGAATACCATCTGCTTTTCCCTCAAACTTCATAAAATAAACTTACCTACAAACTTGAGCTCTTACACTACACAGAATTCTAGCCAGCTCGTTGGTAACCTTTGCTCGTGCAATATACAGCTACTATTACCTACACTTACTCATGCACACATACACCTATATATAATGCATCTTCCGATCGCGCTCGAGCGGCTATCATCAAACGCGCCAGCTTAATGCGATTTTCTTGTCGCGCGCACACGCGCTTGTATATATATATACGAATATACGGACTCTGCTTAATGGAGGAGGAGACCGCGGCGGCAGCATCGCCGGACTTTTGGAATTATCGGCTTGAGATTTCCGTGAGCTCGATAACAACGAGAGTGAGCGAATTTAAGCGTGGAGGGGTCTACGCTTTTTCGCGACTTCCTTTTGACCGCTTTTTTACAACAGACTCGCGGATTGCTATATACCCACATTTGGCATTGCACTTGATGCGTCTCAGTCTCCGTGACGGATAAGTTTTAAAAAGCTGCTTTTAATTACCGAATAACTAGACTATAGAATGGCTAGCTCAAGGCGTGTCCACTACTCCGTTACCTTACACTTTAGCTACGAGCGCAGCGCGCAACTCCCAGCAAGGCGCTCAAGAGCAAGGCACTTTTTCACGCAGCCCTCATTACAACTGCGCAAGAGCGCGCGCCATAAACCATAATAACGCCTATAAAATTCTCGCTCAGCTGCCCCTCGCGCTTACACACACAGCAAAGTCGCTCTAAAAAAATCGTTCCGCCATCGTTAATAATCCCCTTAAAAAGAGAAATTCCCAAATCCTTCCGAACCTTCAGGAACTTTCAAACTAAAAGAAACGAGGAGAGCCCCGACGCGGAAGCCAAAGTAGAATATAATGATCAAAAGGCGACGTGCCTGCGTGCCCTCGTGTGTATATACGTACATGTGAAGAGGCTCGCAAATGAGCTACCGCTCGGCGAACGTGCGGCGTTTCCTCGATAACGACGCGAGGTCCTATCTCGCCGAGGCAGGCAGCAGGGGGGGAGAAGAAGGTAGGAAAAGACGGAGAGAGGAAACGCCGATAAAGCCGTACAGCCGCGCGCGCGGCGTCGCAAATTATCTGCTGCCTTTGATAAGTGCCGCGCGCTCGCGCGGGGCATATACGTGAGCGCGTCTATAGAGCTGCCTTCATTCCTTTTCTATTAGCCATTGCGCTCGCGCCTTTTCTTCTATATACCTATATGCCGAGCCTTCGGGGCTTTGCATTTTTTCTCCGCCGAGCTTCCCTCATGATCCCAGCGCCGCTTTCTAATACCGCTCGCGCTGCCTTTTTTTCAGGCCGATGCTCGCGCTTTGTAGATATCTACGTATTCGCGAGCGCTCCGCTTTTTTTTTCTATCGGAGCAGTCTTTAATGCAACGGCTGAGAGACCGTTGCGATTATGGTTTTCCGATTTGGATGAACCGGGACTTGGTAGCGTTCTGATCGCCTGATTAGGATCGATACGCTCGTCTGTTGGGTGTATACCTTGCATCTTGCGAGGGAATGTTTCTCATTTTTGCAGTCTTCGATTCTGATGAATAATGAGTTCTTTTTCATTTTGGAGATACTTGAAAGAAATACGCGATTGGTGAAGGTGAATTTTTAATCAGCGACTAAACCGTAAAAAGTAAATACAATTTGTAAGGCCCGAGCGCTCCAATCTTAATCTTGCGCGCGATAAAGTCGCTTATTTTTTAAGGCTCGCCACTTAAACTTAAACAAGCAAAGATAGCGCTTTTTTAAAACTCAATAATAATAACGAGCGCCTCTTTGAAACTCGCCGCCTTTAATCTTTCTATAAACGAGCCGCGTCTCTCGCCGATGTCTCCGTCAACTGACCCGCACGTCCGTCATTTTTTTGCACGCACCGCTGCTGCCGCTGTCCCTTCCCCAGTGTCCGTCCATTGTCCGTCCCTTTTCTTCTCCCTCGCTCTCTTCGCATGTGTATATGCACTCGCCTGTGTGCACGTTTACGCACGTACACCCACACACACGCGTGGAATCGGCCAACATCCGCACACATGAACGCATTGACTCGCGGACGTTTCTTAGAAGTCGGTCGGCATAAAAATTCGACAGAGTGTGTATATATACTCCCTCTACCGCACAGGACTTGACGTTATCTCGATTTCCTCCGCTTCGAGTTCTCCGCTCTTTCTTACGTCCTTACTTGCCTCCGCTCTTTATATCTGTTTCTTTTTGTTTAATTGCGACGCTCGAGTGTAATTATAAGGTTTTTTTTGGTTATTGGGTATTCATCTGTCGCTTGGGTTTTTGTAAAGAAGTGTACCTGTGCGGGGTTCGCGTGACTGCGGAATGATGTAATTGAATTTTAGGTCGTTTTATTAGGGATGAATGGATGAAGAAATTTTGAGCCTGTGAATGGGATTTTATTAATTATTATTAAGTTATTATTTATTCAACTATCATTAATAATTCTTTTTTATTTTTGTTTCAGGTAAGTTGTGGTCATACTATTAGCTGACTTGGAATTTCGTGAGTTAATTTATCTATATACCAATTACATTATTGAGTCAATCTTTAGTATACTCAAAGGTATTTACATATTCGATTTATCATAAGTCAGTTATTGTTAATACATCTGAGAGTTTGCGTGTGCATTTACAAGTTGAAAAAAAAATCACACATTATATAACACCTTCTATCCAACAACATCCATCAGCTAAACTTTTACGGGAATAAAAACTAGAGTATACCCACCGACAAAATATCAAAACAACCAGAGCCATCCTTTCCAAACGCAAAACCTCGCGAAGCTCTGCACGTCGCTCTCCTTAAAATCACGAACGCACAAGAGCCGGCCAACCGGCCGACTTTTTTCATCCTCCTCCTTTCCCCTTGTCTCCTCTCTTTTGTGCCCTGCTCTCGCTCCGTTCCGAGAAATCGGAGAGGGAGCCGGCTGCGGGAGATAATCGGCCGCGGGGATTTCGCGCTTGGCGCGAGCTTTTATTTTGTTTTATCGCGGCCCAACGCTATTAGGGTTATCGGCCCCGCGCGAGCGCTCGCTTAATGGCAATGGCAATTTGTAGAGTGCGCAGATAGCCGAGAGATAGCAGGGGGACCTAGAAGCGCTCTCTCTCTGGACCTGCATTTTTTTTGCGTGCGTCTGTGCGTATATTGCGAGAGAGATAAGCGCGAGATTTCTTTTCTTTTGGACGCGATTGGCTGGATGGTTTTGTTCGCTTTTTCGAGCGGTAATGAGTGGGATTTGATTGCGCGCTATTTGGTTTTATCGTAGATGAGTTTGGCCCGGTTGCTTTAAGAGGAATGCATTGATTTTGATAATTAATGAGTCTGCTTATCAGCTTGTAGCAATTTGATCCGGATTATTATCAAATCAAGGCTAAGCAAAATAAAAAACTTTTATTCTACAAATTATTCCAAGTTCCTTAATAGCAGCTCGCAGCTGCGCACATAAAAACTCAAAAGTCCCATCGAGCTCCCACGTAAATATAACCTAGCGAACCTAATAAAGCACCCCCCTATCCTACTCCTCCCTCCCGCAGTAACCGCACGCAAAGAGAAAACACAGGCGCGCATCGGCGAAAATAAAGAGCCTCTTTATGTGTAGCCCTACAACTCGTAGAAAAGCAAACTTTTCCCCATCAAAAGTCCGTCCTCCGCACGTGTATACAGGCGAGGAAAGTATCGGATTTCTGGGCTCCGAACTTTGACTCTCCGCGGCGCTCATATAGATTCCCCCGCGCGCGCGCAAACATTGGGACGAGGTACAGAGCGGCGAGCGTTTTTATGAAGCCCGCGCACGAAAGCTGGGAAAAGTCAATACGGGGCCTACGGGCGCGCGTCCAGGTATATAGAAATGAGAAGACTGCGGAATGCGTGTATATATAGCGGCCTGATCACGTCAGTTTTATCTGGAGTCGGCCTTTCGAGTGTCTGTCTCCTGTTTGAGTTTCGCCTCGCGCTTATGTTTGAGCAGTAAAACTACGTTTACGATCGCGAGCGCGACGCGACGTGTAGGTGAGCGGGGGTGTGCGAGGGCGTTGGTAAATTTACATTTTTTTTTTACTTTTAGACTGCATCAGCGAGATAGTTTGCTAGGAATGCAATTAATGCAGCGTGCAGAGAGAGTTGGGTTCGCAAATTGCAAAGTAGCTCTGTATAAATAAACGAGAGCGCTGGCTTGTTTTCCAGAGTACTAGAACTCTCCATTAGAGCAATTAAAAGTCCAAAAGGAAGAGCTCGCGTCGAAAAGGAGGAGAGCGGCAAATTAAATCTTATAATGACGAGAAACGAGGAACGGAATAGAACTGGTAGTACCCCCATATATCCCATTAGCCAGCGGGCCGCCCGCGTAAATTCAATCGCCGAGTGCTTTTATCCGGCTAATTATCCTATCAATGCGCTCCTATAAATACGGCTCGGCTCTCTTTCTCCTATATGCACGCGCGGGGCTATATCGCATAGTTGGCCTCGCGCGCACCCGCTAAGCTATAAACGGCAACGCGAAGAGAAGAGGCCGGTATTCGCGCGCTCTATACCTTTATGCCTTACTGCTGGATTTCGCCGCGTGCTGCTGGCTGAGAGAGGCGGAAGAGAAGGAAGAATGAGAGAAAGGAATAAGAAAAGGGGGAATGGATGGAGGATGCGGCGAGGTAAAGAGAAGGAGAGAGAGAGAGAGAGAGAGAGAGAGAAGATTGAAGGTGCAGGAAGGGATGTGAGAGAGTGGAAAAAGATGTAGGGAAGGAGAGGAGCTGGGAATTCCGGAGTAATTAGTTTAATGTCGCGGCTTCTTTACTTTTTTGCCAGCTGGAGACGGGATGCTTTTCGCCTTAATTTGAGCTTGGAAGTTTCTGGATAGGTTCTTCTCGTAATTTTCATTGTTATTATTAGTGTAACGGGTTCGACATAAAAAAAGTACTTTTTGTAATCAGTAATACATGCCTATGAAGATGTATTCGTAAAAACTTTTTAACAAGTTAACATCTATGATTTACGTACGCAACAACTTACCAGAGGAACAATTTCATTCAATAAAAATATAATCTAATCTACTCTACCACTCTGCAATCTCATCTCTCCACCCCCCAGCATCCTAAAAAAAATATCAAAATCTCACCACTTAAAAAAAGACATCTCGAAAAAACGGCAACAAAACATCGTGAATCAAAGCTCAACGCACCAGCTCGCACACAGACGCGTTACCTATACCATCCTCAGGGCAAAGTATAGCATGGAGAACCAGCTCAACGCATTCACGCGATGCGCGTTTTTTTCGAGGAGCAGAGAGGGAGAGAGAGCTGGCCCCTCGGGTCATTTCTTGCGCCGACTGGCGCGCGCGCGAGCGCGGAGGGCCTTCATTAAAGCCCCATTGTTCTCGCGGCCGAGCCCGATGAAAACCGAACGAGATCCCGCTGGCCGAGCGGTATTCGGGCCGCTCCTCTCATATTTTCCAAAGCCCGAATTTCAGAGCGCGACGAGTTGACTCCTCGATATGGCTGCAGCTATATAGCGAGCTAGCAATTCTGGAGGAATCGAGGTTGGATAGTTGTAAGCCCTTTTTTCGATTTCCGGACTTTGTTAGAGAGTAGCACGGACGGTTTGGGTTTTATTGAATTTTCTTTTGTCACCGGTTTGGCTAGAGTGACTATGGAATGGTATAATAAAGGGATTGTTTGAATCGGGTTAGTGCGCTTTAAGAAATTTTTTAAATGTGTACAATGCTTATTTTTGAAAATCTCAATAATACTGAAAAATTCATCATCATAAAATCCCTAGATGCGCGCATTTAAAATAGCACCAGAAAACAGCCCTCGCGCTCTTTATTTTTAGAGCATATAAAGTATCCGAAAAAGCCGGAATAATTCGACGCGACGCTCTTCATAAATCCACATTTTTAAGCGCCACAATATATCCCGCGAGAAAAAGCCTCGCGCTTCATCATTAAAACCCCGAAAAATCTCATCTCTCCCCTCCGACTTCCAAGAAAGTACCAGTACCAGAAAAAAAGTCCCCTCATCCGCTCCTCGTAAAATCGACTCGGCGCGAGTGTCACCTGTGCCTCAGCCGAAAACTTTCATTTTTAGAATAAGCGAGAGTCGCCTAAAAAAAGAACCACATAAAAAACATATCGAAGCCTCAAACAAAAGTGTACATACGCACGCGTATGCGTTGAAGTATGTATATCCGCGTATGCGCAGCTTAAGGTTGAATAGCCCCGGCGCGTATATTCGCGTGCTCGCGCTTCCTTCTTGCTGGTTTCTCTATATACGTGGGCTACCGTGGAGGATAGTATATAGCGAGAGGGAGAAGAGGCGGCTCACGACATGTATAAGCAACACCATCTGCCTTTGTCGGCGCGCCTGCACAGCTGAGAGAGCTCGTCGGCTTTTCCCTCCTTCTTCTTCTCTTATATTCTTCTCCTTGTTCTTCTGAGGCTTCCTTCTTTTAGTCGATGGTTACGTATGGATTTTTGAGTAGCTTTGCTTGTTTCGAATTTGTTGATTGCAGTCCGCACGGTAGCTGGAATCGTAGAAAGAACCAGTTGTTTCAAACGCTAAAGTTTCCGGAACAGAAGTAAACAAAAAAATCAGCGTATATAAGCTGTATTCTGCTGCATTGATCCCAATTATTACGTTCCAAAGGTATCACTCAGAGCATCTAACGCAAGCTCATATCCACTCAGCATTACTGGCCGCAAATCAAGCGCTTAAAAGCCTGTTCCAGGCTTCAACCCTAATTAGCGGAATCCTCTTAGAGGTGTCGGCGGCTCTACCTGCGCGCTCGCTACTTATCTAGAGACATCCTGCGCGTTCCAGATCGCGCGCAGCTGATCTATGGGGAACGCTTACTTCTGCGCTATGCGAGGGATATAGGAGCCGCGTGAAATGTAATTGCCGGCTCTCGCGCAGACGTGCGAGGCTTTTCCGTGCGAGCTAGTGAGTAGGCTTTTTTTTGTGAATCATTGCGGTTTTTTAGGTTGGAGGTGTGAATGTTGAAGTGTCTTTTGGGCTTTATTGGATGGCGTTAGGAGGGAAGGTGATGCTCGTAAGCGTAACAGGTGTTGCGTTTCCGTGTATTGCTTTTTTGTAGGAAGGAAAATAGATTATTGTAAGCAATTATTCTCTGAAAGCAGATTTTACTTACATTTTCCGCGCGGAGATTTGTTTTCTATATATAAGAGGATTACCTTCTGTCTTGAGGCTTAGAAAAACTTGTTTCGGTAACAGGATTTTCCTTTGAAACTAATCTCTGTTAAGTAGCTGTCTACACTCAAACAATTCGAACTACAATGAATAATACCTTTTCTTTTTATTAGAGAAAACGTCAATATTTTGTCAGTTTCCGTAAAAGTAAAATAATTTTCCAAACAAACTTTCATAAAACTCATTTAACCAATGCATAAAACAACAGCACAAAATCAAAAAATAATCCCACAAAAGAAAGCCCATTAAAAGGTCCATCGCTGAATTAATCAACGCGGACTCTCGGTGAAATCCGCGCGCCCAAATTCTTTTCCGTCTACATTAACCATATAAAAACCTCTCTCTCTCTCTCATACCCACAGCGCGCAATATCAAACCGGAAATCTACAATCCAAAACACATGTAACCATCGGCCATAAATCCTCTCTTGCCCCCGAGCCGAAGAAGAAAAAAACGTCGACGCACGGAGAAGAATAAGAAGAGCCGAAATCGCACGCGCGCAAGCGCGGCAAAGATCAGGGAATAGAGGAGAAAAAAGTGTATACCGGCTTTCACGAAGATAGCCGCTGCCGCGACAAATCGACTCTGATGGTGCGCGCACGTGAGCCGGCCGTATGGGTTTGAGGAGAGAGAGAGGCCGAATATTATGCGCGCGAGTACAAAGAGTGAGAGACGTGAATGGATTATAGTGGCGAGGGAGCCGGCTCTAGGCGCTGATTTATGCGTAAGACGAGAGAACGAGCTTGGAATCATTAGCCCGAGAGATAGAGGAGCATTGAGCGGCTTGGCTGAGGAGAGGGTTTTGAGTTATTTTTTCTTGCCGGCGGTTGGATATTGAACTTGTTATTCAGGAATTCATATTGATGAACAATATGCATGAATGAATGAATGAGTAAAAGAGTTACGTCTTAAGGACTATAATTAAATTTTTTAAATTTGAATTTTTGTATACTTTAGCAAGTCACTTGATAATTTTCAGTCAAAGATTAAACGATAAAATCGATTGTGGTAGCTACTGTTTCAAATCGTCGATTTCGAATTATCGTGGTTTTACAAAAGACTGAGGTCTAGCCGACCATCCTGAGCGAATGCCAAATTCATTCTACATTTTTTTTGTTCCTGACTCTGGTGTACGAGGAGATGACGGCTAACATATATAAAGAAACCCTTGAGCTCCTTTCGCGCTGGATTTTTTGTCTTTTAAAAGCGCGTGGAAGATTTATTTTCGCGCTTTCGTCGCTGATGTTTTTGGGCCCTCCGAGCATTTTGTTCCAGTCATTTCTCTACGCGACTTTGATGTCGTCGGGCAAAAGTGGCTCTTGCTTTATTTTCGGACATCGTTTCGCTTTTATTTAAGGAAAGTCGACAAGTTAGCGCATTTTACCGAAATAAATAACTGGATATATGTAAATTTCCTCTTTAATGAATAATTTTTATAAAAAACAATCAACTTTCAATTCACTTTACCATTTTGTACGAGTATATTAATTTGCCGACAAAGCTTTTAATTAGTCACTTTATATCGTAATACACCCCTTTTTCTCTTTATAAAATAAAACCTTTTGTTCAATAAATTCCAAGTTGATTGGCTGGCTACTTGATCACAAATTACTTTCATCAAACTAATTTGGTGTAATTGCAATTTTCAATTAAATTCAATTCAAATTTATATTGACAATGAGAGTACATAAACTTAATTGCATGTGGTTCACTTAATAAATTGACAGTCTGGCTATGCTAGTTTAGTGACTTCAAGTGAAAGTACTAATAAAATACTTACGTTAAATGAATTTTAAAAGAAAATTACTCAATATCTACGTGCATTTTTTATTATAAAATTCATATATTTCATTTGACAGTGCCAAAATTACTGAAGAATAATAAACTATAATTAAATAAAATCTTAATAATTTTTCTGGGTATCATTAAATAGAGGAAAATGCCACTAAATATATGTTGTCCATGAGCAACATGGATCTAAATCTCAGTTTCATCATTGCTACATTCAACTCATGCAACTGAAACGCATTATACTGTCGGTGAAGTAATATAAACGGACAAATAATAAAAAAAACTTAATAAGCCGTACGATGAATTTCCCATCAATCATACGATCGTAATTTCAGTCCCCACTTCATATACAAAAAAACCGACTTTCATCAAGCCCCGACGCTGCATCACGCACCTTAAAATCCTTATTAAAACTTAACGTAAAAATCGAAGCCGACGGAACATAATGACGCGAAAAAATAATAATTACGAAATCAGCGAGGAATTTCACAGTCGAAGAAACTCAATTAACTTGGAAGCTCCCATATAAGTCCTCTTGCGATTCTCGAGCCAAGAAGGCAGCTGAAGCCTTTCGGGGAATAATACGCACGAATTGGCAAACTAGCGGAGCAGCGGCGTGCATTAATAAAGCCTAGAGACATCGAGCCCGGAGAGAGAGAAGCGATTTAGAGGCAAAAATGAGAGCTAGAGCGAGGCACGAAAGTCGTCGGGGGCCGCCCTGGGAGCTCTATAATTTCGAGCCTTCCGGGAATAGACGGGACTCTCTTCATAATTGACAGTAACGCCTACGTCTCTTCTCCATCTCACCTGGCGCTCCACTGAGAGAGCTGGAAATATTCGCGGCGGCGGCGGCGAAATACCCAGTAAGAAAAAAAAAGGAGAAGCTGGGGAGAGAGGGGCAGTCTGTAATTGACGTGCAACCGAGGAAGGGCTTCGGCTCGCTTCGGCTTTGGGCCGGATGTGGTGGAACGTTAAGGACAGCAATTAGGTACGTCCGCGGAGAAGACGTAATAAAGGTTGCGCGATAGCATCCTCGATCCCTTCTTCGCTTCATCTTCGCCCTTACCCCGCTCTTTTTTTTGGCGAATGCTTTTTCTTATGAGCGACCGTTTTCTGGATCAGAGTTTTGCTATTCTAATTCAGATTGGGATGTGAATAATGTCGGCAAAGAGATTCGATTTTAGCAATTTCTATTTGCATTGATTTCGTTTGAATAAATGCATTAGGTGTTTCTGGTGTAGGTGAGTTCAAAGTCAAAATCAAAAAAGGCAATTAAAAGAGCGGGTGAATTTTAATTTATAGACACAATGTACAGTTAATCCGTTGCATATTCATCGCTCGGCTTATCGTGGAATTAATTTTCATGCTAATATTTCATGCTTTCATCCTTTCGAGGATTTGTAAATGCTTGCATTCGATTAATTAAGTGCGTACTTTCTCTTTTATCTGCCAAGATTCATTGCTTATTTGTAATATTTGTCTTCTTAAAGAATATTACGATAAATTTAATAACCAAAACAATATATAACTGCTTTCTTCAAAATTCATTATATAGTCTTAGAATTCTGGCGTATAAGAAAACAAAGTTCGTGTTTGCGAAACTTTTCTATATAAGCTTTGAAAATTGAATTTCTTTGACAAATAAACAATTAAACACTTCATTAAATGGATAGAACAAGCACGCCAAACGGAAAAATAACCAGAAAAAGCCCAGCCATATTTATCATTGTCCATGCCCAGAGCACCTCAACTTTCGGGCTCGCCGAAACAAAACGAGAAAAAGGATCCCAAATTATCCTTTATCAAAGCGCTCTCGAGAGCGTTAATTAAAAAGGCATCAGTAGGCCTTGAGAGAGCTTGGAAGATAGGTGGAGAGCAGTCGCGCAGTCGCTCTTGAAAAGAAGCACCACTCGACAATAGCCCGAAGAGCTCTCTCCCGCTTGGAGAATTAAAAAAGAAGGAGGAAACAAAAGCGTCTTGTAATAATCGACATCCTCATTAGTAATTTCCTTCCCCCCCTCTTAACTGAAACAGACAGCATGCGCTCTCATTACGAGGGCAAAAAGCCGGGCAAATTGAAAAGACTGGAATCCGGGAGCCCAGGATAAATTCATAGAATCTTGGCCGCTCACGGGCAAGAGCGATTCTTCTGTCATAATGAGGCTCCGCCGCGCGCAGTCGTCTCCCTCTTTCCTCCGGGCCGGAGTGCGTGACGGATAGTCGCGGCGACTCGATGGTAAAAATAAAGGAAACGGCGAGCTGAGGAGAAGGAGAGAGCCTGCCGAGCAAAAAGAAGAACGATGCAAGCGCTCGTGTGCGGGGTGTGTGGATACGGGAGGAGTGTGGAGGTATAGGATATTAACTGAGGATCATCGAACTTTCGATGTGTTTTCGAAAGGATGTGCCTTGACTTTGTTGTTGTTTTCTTCTGTATAGTAACTTTTCTACTTTTTCTGTATTTTACAAATTGTTAAAATATCCTTTGGACTTTGTTCGCCCAACATGTACAAACGATCACAATGTTGACGACGAAAAAAACCTGTTAGAAAAACTTAATCCTCCTCGCATTGCGATCCAGCACTCTGTCTTCCCTCAAAAGCGCAGAATTATATAAGCTACGAACGGGAGAAACAGAAAAAGCGAAGAAAAAAAACACTCGCGCGGTAGCAGCAGAAGACAGAAAGGAAGAAGAAGAAGAAGAAGACGGACGCGACGAGGATGAAGAGATGAAGGGAAAGTAGAGAAGAGGCCGATGCGCGCTCTGCCTTTCGGCTTCCCACGTTCCCGCATATACACCCGTTCCTTCTCCCTCTCTCTCTGCTCCCCTTATCTTTCCCACGAGATGCGAATTTTCCGCGGCTCCTCGGAGGGGGCGCGAGCCGTAATCGCGCGTAATGGCGCGAGAAACGCGCAGAATGCGTAATCGCGTTTACGAGCGAGGAAGCGAGACTGGAAGAAAGTGGAAGAGAGAAGACTTCCGCGAGCGCTGCAGCAGAGAGAGAGAGGCTTGATGCTCTCTCGCCTCGCGCGCGGCTGCAGCTATATAGCGCGAGGAACGATCGAAAAGAGGGATAAGGGAGAATGCGAGAGAGCCGAGTTTCTCTCGCATGGGCTTTCGGACGTAACTGCACTTTCCTACTCGGGATTATTTATACCTAGGTTCTTTTTTTTTTTTTGAGGTTGCTGAAGATTCAAGCAAGGTTTAGTTAATTTCTCACGTGTTGGCTTTATGTTTTATGCCTACTTTACCTACGTTTATTTCTGATCTTATTCGTCTAATATATCTTTAGTATTTTATCTCAACTGCTTTTAGTTTTGTATGCAATATTCCATCAACCTCTTGGTACCATATTTGAAGCGATGGGTATTTTGATCAAAACATTTTTTCCTCAAGCCCGCAAGCTTACAAGAAAAAGTTACCATAACGAATTATGCTTTAAATCAAGAAACACGTTACATACCCGCATCAGCAGTATATCCACTTTTTTCCCTATCCTTATACTTTCATCCGACCTCCGCTACGCAAAAAACTCCTTCACCTTATACACATAACTCCTCTCTCAGCCGCTCCGCAGAAAACAGTAAAAACCCGGCACGCATCTCCGTAATAAGCGCGACTCAGAAAAAAGTATCGGAATCGCGGAGCTCGGATGATTGTCGCGGGGCGTCCGCAAAACACACGAAGAAAAGCGAGCCAGCTCAAAAGGAAAAAAAGAATCAGCAAGTAAGAATCTGAGAAGAGAGACAAGAAGAAGCGAGGACTCGGAAGAAATGAGGCCGCTGAAAGAATCGCTCTCTTCCAAAGCGAAGCAAAAAAGGCCTCTCTCACGCGCGTTTACGCATACACACAGTCCCCGCTTGCTATCTGCAGCTCTGTTTCTCCTGGCGCAGAAAGGGAGAAACTCGCGCGAGATCGGCGCTATATACAAAAAGGGATCCTGCCGCGCGCTGAAAGGGAGCGAGCGCAAGAAGAAGAACAAGAAGGCAGAGAGAGCGAGCCGCGCGCGCGAGCTAAAAAAGGAGGCACGGGGAAAAGGATGAAAAGGAGTAGCGAAGGAGGCAAGAACCTCGGGAGCGCGCGAACGGTAGCAAGAGAGAGAGAGAGAGGAGGCGAGAACCAGAGCAGAGAGATGAAGAAAGATAGCGGGCGAGCGAGAGGACCGAGCGAAAAAGGAAGGAGAAAAAGAGAGACGGACGTCTCGTTGTCTCTGCGCTCTCGCTTGTCTGTCAGGCGCATTTAAAATGCGCGCGCGCGCTCTCCCTCTTTCGTCCCCTCCTTATCTCGCTATTCGTCCTGCAGCTACCTCGTATATCTCGCTTCTCTTTTTTAGCCGCAGAGCCGTTTTGCCCGCACGCGTATATAGAGCGCCGCGCGGCGAAGGTGAAACGCGGAGGGGAAAAAACGCGAAATAACGAAGATCTCGGGTGCGACCCAGTAAAGTGGAAACGATCCCCTCCAATTTTTCGTGCGCGCGGATATTTGCCGCGCGCTGCGGGGACATCAGGAGGGAGACATCAGTCACTGCCGCCTTCCCAAAGACCTCTCCGGCTTCCACGTCCATCTTTTTCCCTGTCGTCGTCGTTGTCCTCTCCTCTCCTCTTCTGCCTCCTCTTCTTCTTCTTCTCGTGTTGCTGCAGCTCTCTCCGCGCGCTTCTGGCCGCGCGCGCGGGATAAAAGAGGAGAGAGATGAGCAGAGCGCCCCGGCGACAGCGGATTCCCAGACTGACGCGCTCGTTTATAACGTTTATTTAGCGATATGGCTTAGCCGAGGCCTCGGAATGGGAGAAATGAATTTTATTATTATACAAGTGCAAGCGCGCGCCTGGGGGAATGCGAGGGATTTATATAGAGGCTGCTCTGCTAAGCGCGTTTTCGAAATAGCTTTGATTATAATTAAACGGGAAAATTCCCCGAGTTGTCTCGGTGCGCTTTGCGCAGCGAAGTACAAGAGATAATCGGCTTGTGTAAGCTAGTGGTGCCAGCTGGTCTTATGAATTCTACGACGGCTAAAATGAAAAGGATAAGTACACAAGTTTCAACATGGCTCGAGTCTACCGCAAAGAAAAAGTAACGAAAATATGCGGTATCAGATAACGCAGCGCGCGCATCCGACAAACTAACGCGGCGAGCGTAAAAAGCAAATAACGAGCGTAAGCCACGGTCTTAATTATCGGCGTCTCAGCCAGCTGCAAATCGATCGGACTAATGCGCACGGGATGCCATTACAGGTATATATGTATATATGTACGTGTTCATGACTCTACGCATTGCGAGAGAGACGGCGAAGATCGCGCCGATAGATTAATGAACTATACGCGCGGTGAATACAGTTCTTGCTTTCTGAGTATGTATATATAGTGCCTATGCGCTTTTTGAAGAATGGCTCGATGCGCAGTCGCCCCTTATGCTAGAGGTATAAAAGGTGCACGATGACGTTTGATGTTTTAATGTATGGTTATTGTAGGCGCGAGTTTTCTCCTGTAGCCGATGCGAGAGCTGTCTTAGCCTCTCTCTGATGGGAAATTAATCGCCCGTGTATAAGAAATTTTTTTGTTACGCTCTGCGGATTGGCAGAGCCGAACGGGAATAGGTATAACAGAGAGTTTGTTGGGATGCTTGCGGTCCGGCGTTATTGAATGCAGTGCAAAAAATACCTGTATACAATATTACTCTACTCATTTTTTAATTCTCTCTCAACAAGCTTTCTTACGAGCGCACCGCAAACAAGGACTCGATTCGAGCAATATAAGTAACCGACTCTCTCGTGTCCAGACAGCGCGTTAAAAGGTAAAAAACGAAATTCCCGCTCGAGGCGGCGTACAGTTCTAGCTTTAATCAAAACTTTTTGCAAGCCGAGGATGCCCGAGGTAGAAAAAGCGAGCCCCATACGCAGCCGATATTCAATTACCCAGCGCAAATAACCGAAAAGGGCCGCTCTCGATTCCGCGCCGATTCCCTCAACTTCTTCATCAACCTCCCCTTAAAAACTCTCCCGCTCTCCTAAAACCGCAAGGCGGAATCCCCAAGCGAGCTCGGGATCGATAAAATCGCAAAACCGCCAGGCTCAACCTTTTACATAAGCCATACATCGAAGCTCGCTTCTCGGCGTGGGTATATATAGAGAAAGGGAAGAAAAGGAAGCCTGCTTCTTTACGTCCGAGCAGCTCTCCTCTCACGCATCGCTCTTTTAAAAGTCGTTACGCGCCGGCTGCGCGCGAGCCCGCGAGAGCCGTATCATTAGGCGACTTTTAACGTCGCTAGCAGCTTTCTCGTGCGGGGCTTCCTCTCCAATCAGCCGTTGCCGACGATCTGGAATGGGGGAGAGAGCTAGGAAAGCCGGGGTGCGAGAGGGATTGAGAAACTGGAGTGGAAAATATTTTCTGGAGAGCGAGTAGTTTTCGAAGATATGGATGCTCGTAATTTTCGAGATCGATGGGTTGCTGGGCTGCTGGGTATTGGAGGATTTCTTACGAAGAGATGTATTGCTGTATTTCTTCGCTTTGAGGTGATGCGGGTAGTTTTATTAGAGAGGTAAAAACTTTGCTAAAGGCTTTTACGTGAATTATTTATGTTTGAAAAATGTAAAAAAACTTATTCTATATAGAAAAGTTTTGATCCCGACTACATTATTCTTTCCAAACAGGCGTTATTATTATATAACATAAAAAATAAAATTCTAACCCAAGTATAAAAAAAGAACAAAGAAAAAATCAGGAGCTTCAAAATTCACAAGTGAATAAAACATGACAACGTCGCTGAAAAAAAGTAGGACGCCGCCTGTAAATAAAACCGCGAAAAGCACGACAAAAGCGAGCGTGATGCGCGATTGTCAGGCTGAGAGGGCTTTGAAAGAAGCTGCAGAGCGCCGCGGCGGGATGAAAAGCTGGAAACGAAGGAGAAAAGGGAGACGCGGGATTATGCAATTTCGTGCGACACGCCGCCGCTCCGCTGGCTGTACATAAGTGCCCTTTTGACTCTGCATGGGATCTCGCGCTTTTTCAAGGTGTCAGTTTTGGAGGTAACAACCGGCCACCGTTTGCTTATTGCAAGGAAATTACCCCGTAATTTCGCTGACGGTCAAGATTTTCGGAGAAAGATGCATCATTGTAATAATTATTGTAGTCCTATCATTGCGACTTGCATTTTTCAGCAATAGGTTATTATGGCATCAATAGCATTATAAAATTCTCTGGTACATTTATACATACATATATCTATCAGACAGGAAGAACATCGCACTACTAGCTCATTCCGTCGTGAAAGTAGAAAAGGCACGATCATCATACAGCACGATTACAGCCAGAGATTACACTAGAATTCCGGGAAAATTAAAAACGCATCTACTTTAATTATTCCGCGCTCTGTGCGCGCGCGCGCGCACTCGAGGACAATTATTGCCTTTTGCCGCGCTTGCAGCCCTTCGGCATCACGAGAGGTGCAGAAATTGCGCTGTAATGCAGGGCAATTATTGCACTTATCCTAAGGCCACCCGTAATGCAAGTGCAAGCGTAATCCACCGCATCCATCCCGCGTGTATAATTTATATCTCAGGCTTCCAAAATGCTGCCTCTCTCTTTTACTCATGATGCTCTTATATGAGCGCTTGCTTTATTGTTGTTCAAAGGGAAGTGCGGCTTTGAGGCCAGCTGTTGTTTTCGAGATTTATAATTCGATTAATTTTAACGCGCTCGGTGATTTTTTCCAATCTATTGTAGTTTATATACCTGAGCTCGTATAGTCTGTATTTTAGACAAAGTCTTTCATAAGCAACCGGTTATTCTCATGCACTTATAATATAGTAATCATGATAAACATTTACTTCTTCATAAATAAAGAATGTATTTTCTATACCATAATTTTGATTATTAATTTTGCCAAAATTATCTTAATAGTTGATTCTATCAGTATAGTTCTCACAGTTTTCACGCGTTAAAAAACTAAAGTTTTTATAGTAGTGCTTTCAAAGAACGGCAACATCCCAAAGCCTCCCAACTACAGTTTAACTCTATTGACCAAATCTCGCGAAGGTCTACATAGTTGCACGAAATAGAGGCTAAAACGCGACTCGAAAATAAGCGGCCAGCAGGAGCTGTAACCGCAGCTCCCAAAACTCTCGTCCCTCCGCAAGCAGTCTTAAAAACAAGCCCGGCTCTTCTCGGCGCGGCATTTCGCCTCAAAAATCCATCGTGACGAATGCTCGCCGGGATAAAAAGAGACATAAACGCTCGGCCGAAGACAAAAGCTCCGCGTAATATCCCTGGAGGACGAGCTCTCGCGTGCGCGCAAGTGTGTGTATATGTATACATGTGCAGCGAGTATAGAGGAGTATGTGTGCGTGGAGCGCGTTCAGGGCCTAAGGGGCCCTGAAAAAAGGAGCGCGCGCGCGCGCGAGCGTAATTTCATGGGAACTGTAATTTGGCGGGGCGAGAGGGCCCCGGCGTAATGGAGGCGAATCTCCCTGGGCCCGAAAGAGAGGAGAGGCCCCGACGCGTCGGGAGAGGCGGGAAGAATGGGCGGGATAATTACCCCTGATGCCCGCCGCTCGTTATATCTCAAGTCGCCGTTCGAGAAAGCCAGCACGTCCTACGTGTGTGTGTGTGTGTGTGTCTGTGTATGTGCGCTCCTCCGCTTCTTCTTCTGCTGCTGCTTCGCTTCTTTGGCCGAGAGACTTTTCTTCTTTATTTTACGATGCCGAGGCCGAGAAGTCTTCTTCCTTTGGCGTCTCCTGCTTCTTCTTCTTCTTCTTCTTCGTTGATCGCTCATAGCTGTCTCGCGGCGGAGCTGTTTTCGATTCGTTCTGCAGCGCCGTACGCGCGCGCGCGTTATTGCGGCCTCGCTTTATTTGCTCGCTTTCTTATCGCTCGCTCGCGCGCGCGCTTCATTTTCTTTTATGCCGATTTTTGCTCTTAACTACGCTACTTTTGCAAGACGAGTCGTCTTTCCCAGCTGTTACAAACGTTAGGTAATGAAGAAAAAAATATATAATTTTCGGCTATTTCACATTTAAAAAAGCATATACGATTTCAAACAATCTCAGAAATCGCGCACGCAACCAGCTTTTTCGTCCTCCCCCTATATTCCTCCAATTCGTTCCGTTACGCTGCATCCCTCTTATCCATCCTCACCTCCACATTTCACCCAAGCCTCTCGTTCGCACTGCACCATCCGCTTTTATTGCATCCCGTTTTTTGCCTTTGAATATTTTATACGCGAGCGTCGCGCGCCGCTTGGCCCTCTCATCTTTTCCCCATCTTCCTTTTTTTTATCGCCAATGATGCGTATGCTCGAAAAGCTCCGGGAGAGCGCGAGGGTTTAAAGACAACGTTAAAGTGGATTTGGGGAGCGGGTTATTTATGGAAAGCGATTTTGCGGATTCCGCGGGGCAGAGCGTTTAATGATCGTTTAATTTAACGTCGGCGAGCGCGCTCCAGGAGCCCGAGGAGCGCTTAATCCTGCTATTGAGGGCCTTTATTTTTATTGAATATTAAGGGACTTTTTAGCTCGCGCGTATATTTCGCTGGCCGGCTTTGGCCTATGGCTACTTGCGCTCGCGATATGGAGTAGTAAACTTTTTTACGCAAATTACGAGCAATTACCGGCTTATTTCGCTCGCTGGAAAATTAAAGTTTTATTTGCGACCAATTTTATAGATATGCGTGTATGTGTGGCTTTGATGATAAGGCTGCAGGCCGCGTTGAAACCTTGTTTCGTTATAATCGTTCCTTTAATTTTATTTACTCATGCGGGGAATCATGAGTTTTTTGGTTGATTTACTTTATTTGCAGTTTTATTATAAGCAGATTTTGTTTGCCGTTAATTAGAGCTGATTAAAGTAAAAATATTTTTGTTTGATTAATGCATCATATAGTTTTATAATAATATTATCCTTTAAAATGCTGACAATATGTTAATAATTAAATTAATTTGCCATTGTTTGATTCAAAGTAACGTAACGAAAAAAAAAATCTTACTATTAATTTATTGTCATAATAGAACAAGTGGTGACTGCAAGTCGATTCTTTTTCAAAATTGAACAAATTGATAAAAAATGGATTTTCTTGATTATTGATTCTCCGGCGCTAGTTTTATATTTTTTTACTGAACGAATTTACGGAACTATTTCCTTAAAAAAATGCTTCCGTTCCGTTGTCCAGTGCTCTCACCTCGAGAAAGTCCAGCTATACCATCACACTTCCCGTTAACACAATCTCACCTCCAAAATCACGAGGCAGAAAGCGCTATAAAAACCCAAACGCAAGCAGAGCATAAAAAGCGCAAAGTATACATCTGCACACAGAGCCGAACCGAATTTTCCCCATAGTCTACCTCCACATTACACACTGATTAGCCAGTCGTACGCACGCAAGCTCTCATCTCCTCAATTAAAAAGTATAAGCGAAAAGTAATGAAAGGGCGGTGTTCTCTGTTCCAGCTGGCGACTCTGATGCCGCTGGTCCACTACAACTGCTCGCGGCATCTACGCTTCTTCCTTTGCTCGGTCTTTGCTCCTGTCTGCTCCGAGCACGTGGCCATGCAGATACCGGCCTGCAAGCCGCTTTGTCTCTCGGTCAGGCGGGATTGCGAGCTGACTCTCAAGGATCTGACGCTGCCCTGGCCGCATATGCTTGACTGTGATCGATTCCCTGATAGTGGTGAGTACTATGGTTTTTTGTGTCAGGGTTGTTAATTTGCTTATTGCGAGGATTCGCTGTAGTTGGAGATTCTGATTATTGAGGGGGAGGAATCTGGATTTTTTCACATTTGCTATACAGTAGCAAAGTCAGCGTAATAGAACAATAACAATGACAATACTTTTAACTTATTTTATTTTGCTATTCTAAATAATTTATAATCAGTTCCGATTTTCTGACAGGCTACAACGTTTTAAGATATCAGGATCCACTATATCTTTCAAATTAACATACTAAAACGATTTAAACGGCTACATACATTTTAGCTTAGCCAGTACTTTCAGTTGATTTACCTAATTTGAAATTCTTAGAGCTTTTTTCACTAATTAAAGTCTATCTATCTACACCTATAAATAGTATTGCTTTTCTACAAAACGTATATTTAAAAAATTTATATTTAATCAAAATCTTTAAATGGTAGATTACAATTCTTTACTAAAAGTACACTTTCTAAAAATTTTCAATTAATTATTAATACTGAAAAAAATTAAATGAGACACGACAGACATGTAATCATATAGCAAGGCAACTTACTCAATAAAAATTACTAAGCAAATCACTTGTCAAAGAAAACACCGTTGCATAAGCCACTACACGCTCACCGTAGCCGTACAGCCATAGTACAAAACCGGCCAACCAAGCTAGCCCTCTCGAATTACGCTGGCTTCCTAAAAAGAAAAGCAAAGCCTCCATCCCACGACATGTCTGTAATATCATATCGTCGCAGGTAATACGCTGTGCGTGCAGCCGCCGCCGGAAGAGAACCTCGCGCCGGATGTACCTCCAGCGTCGACTTTGGGCCAGCAGCAGCAACAACAGCAAGCTCAACAGACTGTAGGAGAACAACAGCAGCAAGACGTTGAAGACGAGCAGGAAGAAGAGAGCGAGAAAGAGCAGCCGCAGTGGCCGGTTGTACAGCCGATGCAACCCATGCCGCTGCCGCCTAGGGCTAATCTGCACCAAAAGTGCCCGGCGCACTTTGTTGAAACGCCCTACGTCGACGTCGTGAGTTTTTCACATTATCCTATTCGCGCGTTCATGCTCGTGGTAATTATCATTATTTATTTTATATTATTTTTGCTGTGTGTGTGTGTGCGTGTGCGTGTGCGTGTATGCATGTATGCAAGTGTGAGTGCATGTGGTGTATAAGTGCGTGCTTTTATGTGGTTTCGACAAGATTCTTTGATTAAGGCAATGTAAAATTATTATTCCGTTATCTACAATTACAGGAACTCAATATTTTGTTATAATTAAAAATTACGTGAAAAACATGGCATGCCATGACTGTTGTAACAGGCTGAGTTTTACATTACCTTAGGAAAAGTGATTAAATCCTCTTTATTTTATTTTCATAGATTTTCGCAATCAGTATAATATGAATTTTAAGATAAATTTTTAAGATAAATAAACTTTAAAGACAATTTTCATTTTCACCAAGTTTTAAATATTTCTATCGAGTCAATTGATTATAATTAAATAATATCATTAAGTATAAGCATACAGTTAAGAAAAAAAAGTGACATTTCCCAAAGAATACATAAATGAACCTCAGATCCCCTTCCAGACGTCGTGCGTGCCGCGCTGCGGTGAGGACGCCTACTACCGCGCCGAGGACAAGCGCTTCGCGGAGCGCTGGATGACCGGATGGGCCTGGCTCTGCTTCCTTTCGACCCTCTTCACGCTCCTCACCTTCTGGGTCGAGCCGAAGCGCTTCCGCTACCCCGAGCGTCCGATCGTCTTCCTCGCGCTCTGCTACAACCTGCTTTCGTTGGCTTACATCGTCAGGGGCGCTGTGGGACCGGAGAACATCAGCTGCGCCAGTCAGGAAGATGGACCTAGCTATGTTCCGGTAAGTTGATAAACTATCATTTTTCTTGCTTTTTTGACTGGAATAAAAACGAAATCATCAGAGATACGTAATGCTAAAAAAGCATGACAAATGAAATACATTAAACAACGATTCTCGTATAGAAAAGTTATAATAAAACTAAATTTGTCCTGCAGGTGAACGATGGATTGAGAAGCATGCCGTGTACGATGTGGTGGCTGGTCCGCTATTATCTTGGCCTGGCCTCGAGCCTTTGGTGGACGATACTCTGCGGCTGCTGGCTCCTGAGCGCCCGCAACGAGTGGAGCAGCGAAGCACTCCACAACATCGCGGCGTACCTACACGCGGCGGCTTGGGGCCTACCTGTACTCCTTACCGGAGGTAAAATACCGATTTTATATTATGTGTATATACCTTTTTTTGTTTCTTCACGCATTTCGCTAGATTTTGTAAAATAGATGACGAAGCTTGCGCATACGGGTTTTAGAGGAGATTAAATTCAGTTTATCATTAGTCGTTTGGTAGTTTTTGGGTTTAAGTATTTGAAGATAAAATTGGCTCTATCTGTGAAGTATTTTGTGATAACGAAGAAAGCTTACTGGGAACTTTGAAATATAATTTTGAAAGAATAAAAAATAACTGCTTACAATAATAATTTATAGTTTAAACGCAGTAATGTATAAATTAACTACTATTGACCTATCTTAAATCAAAATGTTTTAAATTGAAGAAAAAGCACTAAACCATCTTTGTCTATTTCAGGAATCCTGATCTCAAGAAACATTTCGGCCGACGAACTCACCGGCCTCTGCGAGGTCTCCGACGAGTCGGCCCTCTGGCTCGAAGTCTTCCCGAACGCCAGCCTCCTCCTGCTCGGCTGCTTCCTCGGTGGCGTAGCCGGCGCAGCCCTGGTCAGGGTACGTCGAGCCATCCGGCTAGCCGGCCGCAGTGCCACCAAGCTCGAACGCCTGATGACCCGACTCGGAGTCTTCGCGATACTCTACGCTTTACCAGCCCTAGGCAGTCTAGCTTGCTTACTCCACGAGTCACACGTGCGTCCAAGGTGGCGAACGCTCGCTCTCCTAGCCGCCCTCGACTGTCGCTCGTCGCAAAACTGCGTGCCCGGACCGAATTACCGGGCCAGTGCTGGCCTCGAGGTGGCCTTGCTCAGGCTGTTTCTGTCGCTGGTGATTGGTGTCACGTCCGGCATGTGGGTTTGGTCCGGCAAGACCTGCAGAGCCTGGAGTCGGCTGCTTGCCGCCGCTCCCAGCAAACCTCCGAGGCCAAGTCAGCAGCAGCAGCAGCAGCTGCATCAGCCGTTCGATTATAAGCACCAGGAGGCAGTCAATATCGCGTGACAGGAGGCTTTTGCGAATCGAGTCTAGATTTTTTATGGTTATTTATTTATTTTCAAAGATGATTATCGTGCGGCGAAGCGCTTTCTTTTTGACTGTGAGGGTCAAGTTCGCCTAAAGATTTTTTAATGTTTTTTTTATTTTGACTGATAAGTGTGTGAGTGAGTTTATAGTTTGTAATTGGTGAATAGCTTTTAACTGAATCTGTGAGGTGCACGTTTTGGATTTTAAGCGAGACGTTCTGCTTTTTATTTTAGAAATTAACTATTTGATTTATAAAAATTCAAATTTGTATAAGCTAATCAGTAATTTTTAAGGTATAGCTGTAACAACAGTTTAATTTTTCAAAAAATTATGAAAATATTTGAGTTTTTGCAAATTTGTAAGGTAAAAATACATGGTTATATGGCTTCCCCTTAAAATTTACTTTTATACTGAGTTAATGATAAAAACAAAAATTAAATGACATTATTTTAACCTTTAGAGGGCCGGAAAACCACTATAGTGGCTCAACCTATGATGGGCACTTTGTCAATGACCAATCCATGATATAAGATACCTTTTTT
>UELX01002320.1:0-32232 GCA_900480035.1 Eupelmus urozonus | reverse complement strand
GATTTAGCTAATCAGCTGTGATTGTGCGCATGCGCAGAAGTGAGTTTTCACCGTTTATTCTTAATATCTTTATTATAGACGTTCGGTAAGACGTATATTTGATCACGGCATTAGATTCCTCGTGCAAAAAACTTCAATTAGATACTTAATTTGTTAAGAGTTATTATTTTCTAAGCTATACTAAATCGAGATTAACGATTAAGTTTTTTCACGTTTGTTTTTTCCATAATTGGATCGGTGACCCCAATTTTTCTTTGCACCAATAAAAAACTGAAGATTTATAGAACATTTTTGTAAAATTTCATGAATGTGGTATATTTTATAAAATTCGCTGATGCCACCTTAAAAAGTATTAGTATGTTAATAAAATTTATATTAAAAGTATTTTCTTATTCATCAATGTCCAAAAATTTTAATAAAATTAGTAAATTGTAGTTGTTAAAACCCATCCCCCACGGTCATTAATTAATGGCATTCTTGAAATATAACAATTCAACTAATATCTAGCTAACAAATGTAGCATTTTCCGAAATTTTGTGAGTAAATAAACTGCTAGGTATAAATCTAATTTACTTTTTATGTAATTTTTTGTGTATATCAAGTTAAAATTATTAAAAATATCTACAAAATGAGAAAAATAAAATTAAAAAAGGTAAATAAAGAAGTAACTATTTAAAATAACTTTTATCTCTTGAAATCATAGATTTTCTATATTATAACTTGTTTTACAAAGTTAAAAATATTTGTATCTATTGTAAATTGAAGAAAGAATGTTTTTAAAAAGTTTCCTTAACTTAAAAATAAAACTTAAAAATAAGAAGTCACAGAATTGTCATGTTAGTATTAGGAAAAAGAGATGTATTTGTCATCCACCGAAATTATCTGTTTGTTATAATTATTAAAACGGTGAAAGTGATCCAATTTAATATCAGTAGCCAAAAATAACTACATATCCATGTTCATATAGAAACCAAAAACCAGTTGTTAGTTATCCGAAAATCTATGAGAAAACTACACAAAATTATGTCACGTATAAAATAATCATATGTAAGTAATGTGTAAATAATATTGCTCTATAAAACTTTATCTACTGTCTTTTTCTAAAAACAAAATCATAATATTATAGTAAAATATTAAAGCTAAGCATAAAAAGCTAAGCAGTAAAGAAATCATATGATTATTTCGAGAAAGGAGAGCAAAAGTAACAATAACAAAAATTAGAGTAAAAATAACTATGCAAATCCCGTGCGCGTTCACGACTCTATCCCAAATCGTCGCGATCTTTAGCTTTGTTTTATCTACTCACTGTCCGTGTCAAACCAAGACTTCTGACTGTGGGAGAAAGAGATCGACAGAGCGTCCGCCTCGCGTGTGTGTATCATCGGCGCTCACTCAAGAGGAGTTAGACTTCCGCTGCTGACTCTTACTTCTCTTGGCTCCGGCGCCGCTACGGGCCTCCTATCCGGCTGTTGTTGCTGCTGTTGCTGCTGTTGTTGTTGCTGCTGCTGCTGCTGCTGCTGCTGTTGTTGTTGCTGTTGTTGCTGTGACTGCGATGGCTGCTGACTCGACGCGGAGACCACAGGCGCATTACGCGTCATCTGATTCGCCACGACGTACTCGGTGAGTTTTACATCGGCCGTGCCGCCCGACTCCAGCGGTATGGGATTCTGGCGGAAGTGGTCGAGCATGTCGTATATCGCGGGGAAGCAGAGATGCTGAACACGACAGTGCCCCTGGTCGTTCAGCGTCATTCGCAGATGCTAAAGTTGAGATAAGCAGATATAGTTCGATTTAAAATTAATGCCATGTATGATCTTTATTTGTAAGAATTATCCAGAATTAAAAGTGAGATTTATTTTATTAATTCTGAATTGAAGTTTATCACATATTAGATGGAAGTTATTAAGCTATTGAATTTGAAGAGGCACTTATATTTCTACAAAGATATCAGGAACTAATTTAGTAGTTGAGTCACAAAACTTACGATTTTATCGCATAACTATAAATATTTATTTGATAATATTTTATCTTTAAATATATGTTAATTCAATCAGTGTAGATAATATAATTAATTTACCTTAGCTCTTCCTTGGAAATTAAAAGTTAAAACATATTCTCCCTTTCTAGTTTCACTCTGTCGCACCAAAAATGTCCCATGACCTTCTGCTGCATTGTGCAAAACCAGCTGCGCTGCATCAGATCGCGGAAGTGTGCCGTGGAACCATGGATATTCACGAAGGCTACTTGAAAGATCTATATCCACTTCAGAACCAGGTACTATGAAAAAGTTATTTAAGATTTTTTAGTAAATTTAATTTTATGAATATGTATAATAAATAAATGTAATGAAATTTTTTGAAGCTAAAGTATTAAAATATTTTAGTAATTACTTTGTTCAATTTCCTGTTGCGAAGAACACAACTCTAAATTACTATTACTCCTTGTCCTAAGTCTTGGAGGCAGCTCTGGTGGATTTCCTTGCTCATCAAGATGATCTAATGCAGAGCGAGTACTTTTGCTTGCTGAATTTGCTCTGACTCTCTCTCCTTCCATATTCATGGAAGCTGAACCATGCATCATATTATCTCCTATCATTGAATCATTTGCACCACCCATATTAGTGAGCCCATAAATATTCCTCATACAGTATCTTATTGTAGCCAACCATGACCTCATGTCACCAGGATCTTTGGCTTCTATAATAAATTCCTTCTCCAAAGTCTTTAGTACAAACGTATTTTCATGATCAGGCATTTCTAAGGCCGTAGTTTCCCGAGCTTCGGTGATAGACGAACAGAATATACCGTGACGCGGCTTGGCCTTCGATGAGGAGTAGAACTCGAGCATGTAGCCAGCACTGGCTTTGACTAATGCTAGTCTGCATTTCTCGAATTTTTGAGGCACATCAGTGTTTTCGATGACCATTGCATTCACAGTTCCCTCCTTTCTGCACTCCACTACAATTTTAGACAACTTAGCTTTGGAATGTTTGTCTGCCTTGCGATTTTCTGACTGGGATAATACCACTTCATCGCTCTGTTGCTTATGGAATAGACCTTTGCCCTTTTTCAGACCTTTAAATGATAGACGTCTGAAGAAAGGCTTGTGCACAGGTTTTGGAGATACAACTTCACCATCTTGCTCAGAGTAATCGCTGAATTCCTCATGAGACGAGGTATGAACAGGTGTTTTGTTGTTTTGATTCGTTGAGTTACCATCACGATCATTAGGTGATGTCTGGCGAGAATTTGCCTCATGAGTGGTTGGAGATCTAAAACATCAAATTTTCATAATTATTAAATTTTAAAATTTTAAAAATTTATTCTAAATTAATATTTTTTTTTCATCTTGAAATTATTATTTTTCATTTTATTTATCTGATATGAAAAATTTCATATTAATAAGTTGTATCTTTTTCATATTTCTATAAAAATTGTTTATATAGTTTAATACTAAATGAGTATTTCATTTTTTATATTATATATTATATTATAATTTTGATTAATATTATTTGAAATATTTTTAGTTTAAATAATAACAAAATCACTATTTTAAAATGTGTTTATATACATGTTGATGCAGACTCTAAAGTGATTATTATGTATACTTTTATTAAATTCACATTTATGTTACATCAAAAGTAAATTGCTTAATTTTAAAATGCAATCTGAATCTAAATTTAGCTTCAACAAGTTTAATGGAATGACATTTATGTTATACAATCAGGTCAATGTTTCGAATTAATCATGTTATTTTCTAATTTAAATTTTTAAAAGTTGCAATACAAATCAGCTTTAAAGGTTACACAAGACATATTATACAAACAGTATTATCAAATTTTTCATAATTTATTTCTTTTATCATAATATAATAATAATATATATAATCTACTTTTAAAATCTAATTTATATAATCAATTTATAAAAATTTTAAATAAATCAAAATTTCAAATCTTTAGATCTCATTGAAAGTTATAAGATAAAATTAAGTGAATTAATAAAATAGATATTATACCACAAAAGAAAAATTCTTGAAAATTAACAATAAAAAAAAACTTCAAAGAATATCTAATTCTAAAAGTAGAATGAAGCATACAAGGTATATTGACCCTTCAATTTCAGTCATTAACTGTTGCAAACTTATACACTTATATTATGGCGTGTCTGAAAATGGAATAACTGGTAAGTGAGCCACAAGTGAATTTGATGATGTCTAATTTGAAATGTTCCTTGAATAGAACAATTACAAATTAATAATTCTTTTCAAGAAACTTATGGTATCCATATTATATACAATACAAAAGATCTACTTTTTTATTTAAATTAAGAAATAAATTTGAATACAATAAATAATAGATAATTTATAGCTATGAATAAAGAAAATTTGATTACAAAGTGAATAACATTGAATACATGATTAAATTGATTTATACATATATTCAAATTTCCTATAAAATTTGTTTTAATAAAGGAGAAAATTTTGTAAAAAATTAAGAAATTAAAAAAGTAACAAAAAATACTACAACTTAATTTTCAATCTTTCTTTACCTTTACAACCTATTCCTACCATCATAAAAGTATTGATTTTAGATGGGCTGGTTTTTATAGTATCATTAAACATGCACAAATTCAACCCAACATTCCTTCACCTTAAATATTGATTATTCAAAAAGCCTCATTCCATATATTTTCTTTCAAAAATACTAAAATATTAAAAACTCTTTACTCCAATCCACAAAGAAAGCAAAAAATCAATTAATTTTATCTTATCAAGCAGTCGGCATCAGTCCCCAGTGTTCTGAT
The DNA here is from genome assembly GCA_900480035.1 of Eupelmus urozonus. NCBI lineage: Eukaryota > Metazoa > Arthropoda > Insecta > Hymenoptera > Eupelmidae > Eupelmus > Eupelmus urozonus. The sequence continues at coordinate 27,430 of UELX01002320.1, read as the reverse complement.
AACTAAGCATGCCTTGAACCGCCCAAACAATTACATATCTCAGCGAGCCACCCAAATCAACAATACCCAATAACGGTCAGCAGTCAATCACAATCACCCGTCTACCTAATTGAGCAAACAAGTGTCTCAACAAGCCAATAATCCAAAGTCAAAAGCAAAGCCCCAAACAATAATCTGACTAACTTAGACGTGCGCCTCGTGTACTCCGCCTCGAAGTGGTCGCAGAACGTCTCGACAAACTTCCTCAGAAAATCCCTGTAGGACAAGCTGGCCCTCTGCGCCTCGGGCAGGTCTAGGTTCACGTACGTACAGAAGGCCTTGGCAAAGTCCGATGCAGCCGCTCTAGCATGCCTGTCGCAGAATTCAGTCCAGTCGTCTCCGCACGGCGAGGCCGGAGCAGCCGCTGCCCCCGCCGTCTCCGTAGCCGGCGAGCTGGGGCCCGCCGCCGTGCCGCTGTTCATCGCTGAGCGTGGAAGACTGATTTCGAGCGGGCGCGCGCTGAGAGATGAGGCTCCTTTTGTTAAGAGAGAGAGAGAGCAGCAAATTTCACCGGCTCATGCTGCTCTGCCTCGGCGTCCTCCTCCGTCGTCCTCCCGAGTCCCGACGCATCCGAGGGTGGTTTCTCTCCCACTCTCTCACACAGTCTTATAGGGATAACCTGCGCTGGCCATCTTTTCTCTCTTCTCTCCCCGAGCGCGCGCAGCAAAGAGCGCTTATATAGCTTCCGCGAGAGATACCTACTTGACGAGCCTGCGCGCGCTGAAGAGAGAGAGAAACGCGCTGCTCTCTTTCTATATACTGGCGAGACTCTCTCTCTCTCTCTCTCTCTCTCTCTCTCGCTCGGCACTTTGTATATATGCTACACTCGCGCTTTTATAAACCGCGCCGCGCGCTTCTCTCTTCGTTGTAGATGTATACCGGGCGGCGGATGTGTGGATATATGTATATAGCTGCGGGTACACATGCGGGGTCGGCCCGCGCGCGGGATAGACGCGTGTGTGTATACAAGCGCGGCCCGTATATAACAAAGCGGTGATCTACTCCTTTGTATTGATGTAATGACTATGTATAACTGAAGGTAAACACTTTATTTATACAATACTTGTGTGTTACATAGCGAGGCGGTTGAAAAAAAAAAAAACGGTTTATTAGGTCCTGGCGCGCCGGCGGATCTGGATGTATAAACGCGCGCTCGCGAGCCTCGGTTTGTGATACGCTGCTTTATCGACCCCCTACCTAAGGAGAAGTCGAGGCTTCGCGAATACTTCCCGGGCGGCGCTGGCGGCGATGAAGTTCTGTCTTCGTTGCTCCTTCGGGTGAGTGGATATGTATATGGTTTGACTTGGCGCGTGCGATCCGAGGGGTGTGTGCTGATATTGTAAATATAGAGGCTGGATTTTGCGGTGATGGCTATATGGCTGATGAGATAGCTGATGTATTACTGTATGTATGTATGAGGACTCGCAGGCTGCGGCCTGGATGGAATGCGTAATGCGGTGAAGGCGTTCTTAGAAGTGTTTAAGATGGTAATGGGAGGATGTTGTTTTTTATTTTGGAGCGGCTTGGATTATGGGAGGCTGTCTTGGCAATAAGAATGTTTAAAAAATTTGGGGATTGTAAGATTATAAGGTTTGGAGTTGGTTCGGACTTGAGTTTACATTGTTTTTGAAGGACGGTAACTTTGAGATTCTTAGAATTTATTGTCGGAGAGCTGTTATTTACAGTATGCGAGAGATACCTCATCAAGTCTGAGTAGGGAAGTTCGTTTTTGGACAATCACCTTCCACAAGCTTTTGCAATGATATATTGTATTGAAATAAATATTGTTTTACTTTTATTTATTCATATTCAACTAGATTGTAACAGTTGTACCAATTAATTTAAATAAAATATAGATAATATAATAAGTATGCTGAATATTTGTTAAATTTGTACACTTTAGAATGTGTATAATTTCAGTATTATTTCTATGAAAATAAACAATGAAAGGAGACGAAGAGAACCCCACAGTGCTCCGAAATATTTCCGCAATATTGCTGGAATATTTTTCTATTGTTGCAATAGTTTTACTAATAAACATATTGTCTCAATTTGGTAAAACCAGACCAATAGATGTCCATCTTTTTTGCCATTGATATAATATTGCAGGAAATATTAACTACGGGTAATTTTATATCAACTTGCTAGAAGGACACTGAATAATGATGAATTATAATAATGAACATTCAAATTTTAATGGTTTCACATAATGTCGGAAACATTACGGCAATATTTATTTTGCCTCAACATAATATTGAGTTAACTTTGCTGCAATGTTGTAGAAATATAACGGAAAATTCGTAGGTATAATATTTCAATTAATATTGCAGGAATTTTTTTGCAATACTCGTAAAGTATAGTGTAGAATAACTTTGAGACGTGTTTTAATTCATAAAAATAAGCTAATTAATTTTTCAATAGAATTATAAAAATCATTATTATCCGTAAATCTACATATATGCATATTATAAAAATTTAAAATAATTATTTCGTAGATCTACTTCGAACGAGACTACCCAAGCTAATCTAAAATAGATAGAAGAAATCCCAGTCCTAAACAACGCCTATAAATAAATGCCCAGCTATTATTAAAACGTTAAAATTATTTTCCAATGTTTGTTTGAAAAGCTAGTAACCGCACTTCTGACCGTTACCAAACCGTCGCAAAACGCCCGAACATCTACAATTCACTATTGCCACTGTCTATTATAACAAATCCCACTTAAATACCCTCCCAACAGTGACCGTCACGTAACGCTCCCAATTTTCCCGATTCTCCTGGAGCTCGCTCGAACTTGCCAGAATCGACGATGTGCGCGCAGCCGCACATTCGCACAAAGCAGCCTCCCCCTCCTTCTCCTCCTTTAAAAGCCCGGAGTATATACGCCATCAGATACGCACTGTGTTATGGCCGTGAGTGAACGTATACACACAGTCTACAAGCTCAGTATCTACCGAGACGTCCTGAGAGTTAAAACAACTCGCGCTTAGAATCTCGAGAAGAGACATTTATTTCTAAACTGTCAGTGACAAAAACGAGCTAGTGCACGCACCTAGCGGTATTACATTCCTAGTTTTAAACGAGAGCAACGAGAACAAGTGATTTTTTTCACTGGAGGAGTAAAAAAAGGAAGCTGCGGTTGAGAGGAGCGGAGAAGTGGCGAGACAGTTCTAGAAATCGGGACAGCGTCTTGCAACACAGCGCCGAGAGTCTGGCTGAACCAACGAAAAGAAGAGCGCCTAGAGTGCCTTCTATGCCAGTATGTATAAACAAGTTGTTTCGATTGTTTATTTTTTATTGTACGCTCTGTGCCTATGCTCTGCGCGTGTGTACGTTAAGGATAAGCGCTTGTTGTTATGTAAAGTTTTTTGGTTAATTTGGTGATTCGATGGTTGTAGAACGTCAGTTTTCGATTGTTTGCGTTGTGGATATGTTACGCGAGACTTGATGATACACACGAGAGGAGCTAAAGATTCTTGAGACAAAAGTCAATATTTTTATGGAGAGTGCAGATACGGCGGCCGAATAAAGAGCGGGTGAAGTGTTTTGTATCTTAGGAGAAAAGAATTTGATAATACGCTATGGTGATCGAAAAATCTGTTAGCAGAAGCTTTTTATCTGGGCCGAAAAATTTTCCGCAGTTTCTGTTGTTTTAACGCAGGGATAAAGTTTGGTTACTATTTTTTATCGACTTTGTCATAGCAAAGGTGAAGTCTTTTCTTCTTGGTTACAAGGGTTACAATGCGTTTTGCCTGAGCATTTTTGGCTGCTGAGGCACTCTCATATTTCTATATAAAACTTTAAATTTCCACCAATTTGTCTTTTGACTGAAAAAATGGAGCTCGTAAGGATATTGGTGGTGAATATTTAAAGTTACTAATGTCATGGGTTTCGATGTGTTTCTTTAAATAGAATAACATATTCTTTAATAATTTATAAACAAAATATGCTTATATTTAATTGAAACAAATTATAATAAGTCGAAACCCGTAAATAGAAAAAACAAGTATCGTCAATTGTCTCTAAATCTTTTTTTGCACTATGCTAGCTATGACCATGCAATATTACTCAGTGCATCCTACTGCGGTTCAGAATGCCATGGGTGGAACTCATCTGCACACGCCACAGTCCATATTTCAACACACTATGACAAACCAGAGTTCGAGTCAAGAGGATGAGGCGCAATGGTTGAGAGTGACTCAAGTGCCTCCATTAACTAGGAATAATCTACCTTTTCAACAACCAGACCTTATTAATTTCTATAGAAGATCTCATGAATTCTATAAACCTGTGGCTCATCAAAAACGAAAATTGGAAACACTTGATGTTGTCAATACGTAAGTAATATGTTGTTAAAAACAAATATTTGTATAAAAGTATATTTTGTATTTTAATATTTCTAATATTTTGGTTTTAGAAGGCCAACAAAACAATTTATTACTGAAGAAAAAATGGCCCAACATTTTAGAGGCCTACATATCAGTAATAATCTCAACGCACAAGAACCTGGACCTTCAACATCAACTGCTACAAGTAGTCAATGTATAAACGAATCTAGCGATATAGACTTAAATTTACCCAATTCGATAGAGACAGATGAAAGTACAGCTCAACCTAGGTTAGTTTTATCAGAAGAGCTTAAAAGACTGCAGGAAGAACCAATTCTTCCGTCAAGTTTGTTATCAAAATTGTAAGTATCTATTGTTGCTATTAAAGCTTTATTCTTTATTTTTAACTGTTTAATAATTTTATACTACACTGAGAGAAAATTCTAGTTGGTAATACCAGAAAATTACTAGAATGTATACATGACCCTAAATCATTGTTGAAAGAACTATACAATCTTTAGTAATGTTTACTAGAAAAAAAAGTAGTACCAGAATTTTAATTAGATGAGTAGTGTTGATTGAATTAGAATATTGTAAACTCACTTTATATTTTCTTATTGATCAAGTTTAAAAAACAAGAAACTACTTGCTATACATTATTATTATGTTAACATATTTTAATTGTTCTAATAACAAAGAGAAATAGTACAATTTACTATAATTCTAGATTCTATTGCTAGAATTTTTCTTACTAGAGATTCTGGTTGCTCTAACACAGAGGATTTTCTCAGTGTACTCACACTTTAATTGAAAACATTTATTGTAAACAATTGTATACCTTATCATTAAATAATAGATTCAATTGTAATAAAGTAAAACATAAATCATATCATCAAGATTTTCTCTTTCAGGGAACGGCCCACCATGGCTCTAGTATTATGGGAACCTCCAAGCAAGCATTTACGTATTTTCCCTACCCGAGATGCACCAACACCAATTCCTTCTAATGACAACAATAATAATGGTGCGGAAACAAATAATGAAAATAACGAAAATAGTGGCAACAACAACAATAACGAAAGCATCCCTAATTTGAACCAGACAATGGATGTAAATATTACTGATCCAGCTCTAGAACCAATGGACCTTTAAGTTCCTGTTATGTGCATGATGATATTCATTGCTCATATTCTCGCCGCATCATAAATATCATTAAGTTACGTTATAATATTTAGATTTAAGTGAGAAATTTTTCATATTAACGAAGTTTTAAATATTTTTAGTAAATTTTTATTATGACCCAGTTTGATAAAATAAGAAAAACTGTTTCTCATAAATTTGTAATTTTTCTGAACACAAATATTAACTATCTTGGTTAATTAATTGTTTAAAATATCTTGCAGTCATAATTGCATGTATAAGTGTTTGTACTGATTTATATTATTTAAAACTGCCTTTCACAAATGAATGGATCTTGTATAATTGGTCGTGGAACGATTAATTTTTTCCGTTTGTGAGTTTTTATATGTAAGCATTTAGGAGTAAATGTATATGTTATTGATTTTGAATCTGTATATAAAAAAGTAAAGAGTAACATTGGATATATTCATAAATCGAAAAAGGATTTTACATTAAAAATGAAATTTCTAATGGATACATACCTTTATTTTAATAATGTGTTCTTACGAGCCACGACTTAAAGCTCTTGTACATAAATCGTATTAAAGACTTTTCTGTTTTCTAACTAAAGAATGATAAGTGTCAAGTATGTATGAAAAAGGTCGTGCAATTAAAACAAATCTTTGATAGAAAAAATAAGTCTATTTATTAACTTTTCCTTCATAAATTTTTCCAAGTCTTTATAGATAAAATACATTAAATTAAAATTAATAATTATTTTCGACTTAATAACTCCTGTTTGTAATAAGTCATAAATTTGCGATAAAATTAATACTAAAAATAAAATAAAATTAAACTTCGTCATTTACATAAATTTAATGATACCAAAAGAAGAAATTTATGAAAAATATTTAGCACTTATTTAACAATACATTTTTTTCTAAAATATTAACAAATTATCCTTAGATACTACTTTAACATGTAAGACAAACTTTTTATCTAAAATATATACGATCCACTCTTTTACTGTTTTTTCATAACGTCTAAATTTAAATAGTAATATTCTAAAATTATTGATTGTAAAACGTTGATCTTTTCATGAATTTAAATTTATCTTTTGTATTTTTTAAGGCGTTACAATTAAATGAAATAAGTCAATCATAAAAATTAAAAGAAAATAATTGGAATTCAGTCATAGTCAGCCCTTTCAACGTTTGTATGCAAGTTCACTTGCTGTTTTTCTTCTTTTATTATAAAAGCAGACAAACAAAAAGAGATAGATCAATTATTTCTACGAGAAAATCATTTTAGGACAGTCGCCCTCGTCGAGTCTCCCACCATTATTTGCGATTTGAAGTCATCTGCATCCTCCATGGGCTCGCCGTTTATGGCTAATGCGACCGTATCGCTGTCCAGTACCGTTACGTGGTTGCCCTCAGCGTAGTAAATTTCGATCTTATCGCTTGTTATCTGAAAGCATAAATTAACATCTAGATTATTTGGAAGTTTGACATTATTTTAACATTGTTTTAACATTTTAGAAACGAAAAGATTTTGAAGCACTCTTAAAAATTCTTAATCGCACGGCGATCTTGGACAATATATAAAAATTCATTCATTATAAAATCAAGAATTCGATTCTGTCTCTAATTCATAAAAAAGCTCTACAGTGCTAAAGCTCAGCATCAAATGCATCACGCTTCAATCAGTTTTTCATTAATAGCAAATAATAGATTTGACGATGATTGACATTTTTGCAAGCCTATAAAAGTCACGTAAAACTTTTTACGATAGACACAGCATAATCTACCTTGTTGAGACCAAGATCCTCGATAATATTGCGCAACGTGGGTGCCTTGGGCTTAATCAGTATAATCGGCGTCTTGATAGTCGTCTCTGGGATCTCGTAGCTCTGAACGGCGAGCAACCTTTTGTAAATGGACGTGCAGAGATCCACCTGATTTTCACGAGATAGGCCTTTGAAGCTTGGAGGGATGCACTTTATAAATGCCTGCAGCTTGTCGTTCCAACTCGTGTGCTTTTCTAGTTCCACGACGAGCTGTAACAGAGATTTTCATTAATAATACTATCGCGGTGATTAATTAATATTTATTTCTTTATTTTGATTTATCGGTATCAGTAGTAACAGACTGACAAAATAATTGAACTATCTATTACTACTGATGCATGTTTAAGTAGTAACAGGGCATGCGATACATTATTTAAAAAATTATTGTTGATTATTAATTTTTTAGTCTACCTTAGAAGAAAATTAACTAGAATCTGGTCAGATATATTATTTAGTTGAGCAAATTTGGCCAGATTCTGGTTAATTAGATAAATAACTGTAGAAATAGGGTAGTTTTCTATAATTAAAATTCTTGAAATTAAAATATATATATATATACTTAGCAATAAATATGAATACCAAACAATCGAACTACCTATAAAAAAACTTGAACAATGTAAAAAGAAATATTTACCTCTCCACTAGTAGCGGGCGACATGATATCCATTATTCCTAGGAGAACGTTGCTTTGAAGTTCCTCGTGGCTGTTGGAGGCAAGCTGCTGGCTCTGTATAAGCTTCATCATTTCCGGCGAGCCGTCGACTAAGATGAGTTTGCCGCTCATTCCGCGCGCCTCCAATCTCCTGACAAGCTCGATCGCCACCATCGAGCCAAACGAGTAGCCCAGAATGACGAAATTGCTTCGGTCTTTGCTCCTCTCCAGTATGTGCTGCGCGAAAATTCATCGTAATTTTTTATGTGCGATAATTCAATGTGACAATGAAAAGTCTAAAATAATTTCTAAATAAAATTTAATTTTTCAAGATCAAGTCACTAGGGTCTAACTACAATGAGAAAAATATTTAGTACTTAATTGAAATCCTTAACTTATTAAATTCTAATAAAGTTAAAGAAACTATATAAGCAGTTTTTTGCTTCGAAATAGTTCACCTTATATTAAGATTTGAAAAATTCAAAATTTTAAATCTTTTTTGATTCAAAAAATTTTTAGTTCAATCAAATAAACTTTTATTATGAGGACAAAATTTTTTTTCAGATTAGTTCCCTCAAGCACTCCTTACTGAAGCAATAATTACAAAATTAAAAGAAGTTATGAAATAAATTTAACTATAATAAGTAGGTATATGTGACGGTTAAAAGACCGACTATTGCATCTTTAAATTAGACGCATACTAGGTACAAAATTATAGCTAATTATCGCAATTTCAAATTTGAATAAAAAATATTAGTTTGTAAAATAAAAGAAACAAATGAAACATAATTATGCCTAAGTAAAGTAATTTAACAAATTAGAGAATAAAATTTTCAGATATCTATAATAATTAAAAATTTCCTTAATTATCAATTCTCTACTTGGCTTTTCAAAGAAATATATATCACTCTCACCGGCAGCAGCTTGTCAGCCATAGTATTAATGGACTCCTGCGCGTTATCATGACTGAACTGCAGACAGCAGGCAGGCACTTTGATTTTCGAGGCCAAGTTGGCGAAGACAGTGCCTACGCCCTCGATACCAGGTATCAAAAACACCTCATTGCTCGCCGTACTCTCAGCCTTAGTCTTAAGCCTGAAGCAGGTCTCGGTATTGAGCTCCTCGTTGCCAACAACGCGCACCAGGAGCTTCAGTCCTGTGATCAGCTCATCCGAGTCATCGGCCACGCCGCTGCGCTTCTTGCCGCTCTCCTCATCCTTGGCCGACATGTCTTGGAGCTTAGCGAAGTTCAGACTGCGAATGTCCTGGGCGGTAAGGAAGATCTCGAATTCACGCTCGAGGGTTTGTTTGATCTCGACGGCCATCATCGAGTCCATGCCGAGCTCGGCGAGCGATGTGTGCGGGCTCACTGTCTTCAAGTCTTTCAGTCCTAATTCAGAAAAGCGTGGATTAGCAATTAGATTTCATGTTAAATTTGTGAAATCACGAAAAAAGACCTTACTACTTACCCATGATGTTTAGAACAGTGTCGACGACATTGAGAGCACCAGCGCCACCGGCTCTCTTCTCAGCCACAACCATACTCGAGACGATAGGTAAGTCCTGTCTTAAGAAACCGTCAAGTTCTTGCAAACACGAAGTTATCTTCTGCTGGAGGGTTCCACCGATGACTACCTCCTTATTTTCTTCCTGCATGTCAGCGACGAGACCGACGTCACCGATCGCGCCCCACTGTATCGCCGTTGCTGGTAGACCTTCTGCAGCGCGCCTCTCGCAAATCCTTTCCATTACCTTTTTTTCAAGATATAGTTATTGAAACGATTTATAAATTAATTTTCATTATTAAACACTTAAAAAAAAAACAACTTACAGAGTTGGACATTCCGTAATTTGTTTGTCCAGCGTTTCCTCTGCCACATGACACCGATGAGAATACGACGAACTTTCTGAGTTTTGGGCATAATTTCCTGGTCAGCAAGTCTAAATTCTTGGTTGACCAAGCCTTTGATCTAAAGGACTCCTCGAACGACTCGGGTGTCTGGTTATCCCAAATTGCATCTTTTAGCACCACGGCCAAATTGAAAATGGCGTCAACAGGTCCGAGCTTGTTGGCTGTCTCGATAATTGCCTGGCAGTCCTCGATTTTCGAGGCATCCTTGCCAGTGACTATGACCACTTTAACACCATAACTCTCCCAGAGCCCAATGCGCAAACGCTGATAGCCGTTTCGAATACCGGTACGCGACGTGATGACTAGATTTTTGGCTCCGCGCAACACTAGCCAGTCGGCTAAAAATAAATATTTATGTTTATTTTAAATTTTGAATATTTTGTTCATGGATAGATATGAAACTACACTTTGTAATATATATAGGTACATTAAACATATTTGTATATTGTTGATAGTTATCATACTTTCTTTAAATATCAGTGTTTTAGTTAATGAAAATACTGTGTTTAAAAATTCCCATTGCGAGATATTTATTTAGCAAGAATAATAAGAAGTTATTAGTAATTACCTAATTCAACACCGAAACCACCAAGACCACCGAGAATAATGTAGCTATGTCCGTCGAAACAGTGGAAACGTGGCACTCCCAGCATAGGTTTGTTTGATAAATCGTTCTCGTCGCGCATTTTAATCATAACCTTACCAATATGCTTTCCTGCAGCCATATAACGGAAGGCTGCTTCTAATTGATCCTTCTGGAAGATGGTTCTGGAGGATAATTAACAATTAGTTTAACAATAAAGGATCTACCATTTTCTACTTTCTATAACAGTAAAAATATTTTTACCTTGTCAACGGCTTTATGGCTCCGTTGGTCAGTCCTTGAGCCATGAAATTTTTTAGCTTTCTCTTGGTCTCACTAGGTCCCGTAAACAAATTATCAAGCATAATACCCTGGAAGCTGATCTCACGCAGGAAGCACTCCATGCCGAGTAGGTTATTGGCGGCAAGATCAAACTTGCCGATTTCGAGGAAACGACCACCTGCACCGAGACATCTTACAGACGCCTGCAGTTTCTCCTCGGAGAGACTATTAAGGACAATGTCTACGCCCTTGTTATTCGTCTTAAGTACAATCATCTGCTCGAAGCTACAGTCACGGGAGTTACCGATATGGTCATCAGGAACCTGAGGGAAATGTTCACGGATAAAGCGGCGCTTTTCCGGTGTACCAACGGTGGTAAAGACCTCGCAGCCTTCATGTAGAGCTAGTGTTATAGCGGCTTGACCTATTCCACCGGATCCAGCGTGAATGAGAACCTTGTCGCCCTTTTTCATCTTACCTGAACATCAGAGATATCTTTAGTAATAAAGTAATTTTTATAATCAAATTTTTATAATGTATTAAAATATTTACCAGAAAGGTACAGAGCGGAATAGCAAGTTGCATATACGGCGGGAATCGTAGCCGCTTCTTCGTAGGACCATTTATCTGGGATCTCCCAGTATAGATCGGGATCAGCCATAGCAAGATTCGTCATCGTTTTGGATTCACGTAAACCCATGATCCGCCTTCCCTTGCTAGTTACGCCAGCAAACTCAAAACCAAACACACATTCTTGGGCTTGTCTGGTTTTAGCTACAACCTCGGCGGCAAGCTTTCCAGTGGCCAACATGACGTCCCTACAGATACCGTATTCGTTCAGTTTTTACGTAGGTTAGAAATTGTGATCTATTATATCAAATGAAATCTTACCTGAAATTAATGGATGAATAAAAGACATTAACAAGCTGCTCATCGTCATAACCAGGTTGAATAGGTCCTTCCAACCAGTTTAATGAGCTAAGATCACCGCGGATAAGTTGGTTGGCTATAATATGTCGTACAGGAATCATCTGTAGCTTTGCCAGGGGTAGATGACGGTAACTGCCCCAGGTACCATTTGAACGCAATACTGATACTGCCAAGTCTTTCTGCAACTCATCGGCGTAGAGTGGATCTTGTAACGAGAACTTGGGTGCTTTAGGATCTTGGATGAGAACACCTCGAACTACCTCACCACCTGGTTCCTTGCGAAGACAGTTTACAAATCCGACCAGACCTGAGAAAAAGATAAATTAACGTAATTAATTAATTTAAATATTACTTACTCAACTTAATTATATAAGTAAAACAAATAGTTTAACTTTTGAAAAAATAATCAAACAGTAGTCAAATATGAAGAATATGTACTTGATCAGAAGTTGATTTTCATTGTACGTACCGCTTTCAAAATCTCCTTCGTTTACGAAGACAATCCTTAGTGAGCCAGTGGTTTCCTTTTGAAGTTCCTCAGTCATAGTCTTACGCATCTCCTCAACCCAATCGAATTTTTCATTGTTGATGTAAATAATAATGTATTTTTTTGGTAATCTTTGTCGTTTTCTCAACAGAACGAACAGTTCTTTACCTGCTTTTTTCTCCAAAATCACGTGCAATCCCTTGCTTTGGGCTATTTCTTGCAAGTCCTTTACCTCATCGATATTTTCGCGTGATATTACAAAACCACCATCTTCCAGAGCCCCTAGTAGTGTCTTTAAATTTTGCTCGCGACTCGGTGATAGTAGCTGATGACCAACCGCCAATAGAGTGTTTCCATCAGCGGAGATTTTTTTTATGTCAGATAATGTTATGTTTGATGGCAAATTACTGGCCTCAATGTTAAGATTATTACTAATGATTCCAACGTCAGCTTGAACTAGAGGCATATCGCCTAGGGCTTCGGATATGAGAGGAGACAGCAGCTCTTCCAGTGGTACTTTCTCAGTTTCTTCAAGAAGCTCAAGAGTTTTTACCTTGATTCCGTTGTGGTTTTCCAAGGCAATGTGCGAGGCGAGACGGGTGAAGTCGCGCAGGCTGACTTCAGCCCTATCTATATTGGGCACAAACTTGTATTCTTCAAGAACAGGCTCACCGGCAGGTTTCCTTCTTGAAATTGCACTGGCCTTCAAACCACGTAATTCCACGCCACCAGAAACAATAATATTGAGAGTTTGATTCACGTACACAGGAAATTCTAAAACAAACATTTTTCAATAAATAAAACTTTGTATTAATATTTAAAGTATTGACTAATATTTGAACCATCATTTAGTGACATCGTCAACTTACCTTTGTTTTCGAAATCCATATTCCGAATTTGGTTGAGGTGACTTTTAGTGTCGATAACCAGTTTCATGATACCAGTGGGTACAAATAGACCGCGTGTATCCAAGCTAAGAAGTTGCATCTGCAACATATTATCCATGAAAGCAACCCAGTTATTGTTCCAAGCTATGTGACCATATCTGCCTGTAGTTGAGGCTCTCTTCAGTCCACGGAATAAGCCGCTGTATTGATAGCCACGGAGACGTAGTTCTTTGTAAATGTCACGCGACGTCATATTTTCCTCTTCGACATTATTTTCAAAAAGCGAGGGGTCAGTCTTTTCTTGAGCAGGGTTTTCCATGAGTCGTACGTATCCGGTTACGACTGCTACTCCACCTTCAACAACCTCAAATCTTCCGGATCCTAGAGATTTAAAGTAAATGTTGATTTTTTAAAGGTTCAGAAAAATTTTAAAAAGTCAATAGGTGCATTTAATTTTTATATTAATTGAGGTCTGACCTTTTTGAACCATCAAGGTAAGTTCAACGGATCCTTCCTTGGGTACGGTTGTTGCTCTGAGAAACCTAACATCTTCAAACACGACGGATACTTCAGTGTAAAGTTCACCTTTCATCATACCAATTGTCTCCCATATCAGAGATAAATATCCAGTGGCCGGGAACAAGTTTCTGCCGTCGATTACATGGCCAGCTACAAACTCAAAGTCTTCATCGGCTATCGTTACCTCCACGACTCGCTCACCCGACGTAATTTTTTGCTGGAGTCTATAGGATGTCACGTACCAGTCATCTGAGTGCTCCCATTTGATCAAAGGCGAGATCATTGGTGTTGTACGACTCACGGGATATGGGACGTCAGGGTACAGTTTGTCTAATAACACAAAAATTTCTCATGCATTATTAAAATCTATCGTAATGAAATCAAAAACTATAAGAATTTAATTTAAATGTATCTACCCATTTGAGGTTGAAGACCGCAGTTGTACATTTTTCCAACACCATGAAGCAACACCTCAACATTATCCTTATGACCTTTCTTTGTTAAGGCGATGTTTGTAGCACTAGGGTCAAGGGATCTTTTGAGAATAGCCTGTAGCAGTCCATGGGGAGCGACTTCGATAGTAATTGCATTCTTTGGTATGAGCCGTGAGGTCTCTTCGAACAACACAGGGCTGAGGAGGTTGTTGGTGTGATACTCCGCGGAAGAAAGTCGGGCAGCTGCAGTCTCCCACTTATTTCGAGGCACTGAAGTACTGAGCCATTTGCTACTACGTGGCTTGGGATTGGGAATCACCTTTTGCAAGTAGGCGAGAAGTTTAGGCCCAGCTGAAGCGATGTAAGAGCTGTGGTATGGGATATTGCTGCACGGTACTTCCTTGGCGAAAATTTTGTTTGCCTGCAATAATAAGTCTATTTTTAATTTAACATACTTAGCAAACATTATTTGTATTAAATTAGTGCGTGACAAGATGATTGAATGAATAATAAAAATCAGAAATTTATTTTGGATTCTAAATATGTCTATTTATTATGCTTGATACAAATATTTTTCTATAAATTAAAAAATAGGAAAAAATTTTACGTACCTGTAACTTAGCGACGAAATTTTTCATGGACTCTGCAGGTCCACTGATGGTCGTGCTGTCGGATGCATTGTGACAAGCGATTTCAATGTCAGGTGGACACATATACTTTAGCTCTTCGTAACCTAGACCTACAGCAGCCATTGATCCTTTTATAAAATTGCTTTCAATCGAAGCTAAACCACGTGAGTAGGCAGACAGGATCATTTGCTCGGCAGTGAAGCAGCCGTCGGCATAGGCGCATCCCAATTCACCAACAGAGTGTCCAATTATGTTGTCGGGTTCGATTCCAATTGAATGTAGAACATCTACCAAACCTATTTGAACAGCAGCAATACCCACAAACGAGTTCAAAATGTTATCGAAGGTTTTGCTATCCTGGTTGGTGATTACGTTGACTATGTCGACTCCATAAGGTTTCAGTACGGCGTCGCATTTCTTTATTGCCTCAGCGAAAACTGGTAAACGTAACAAAGCCTTCCCTACAGGAGAAAAAATGTTAATTAAAGGCATGATTAAAAATAATATAAAGCGCTGAAAGCTACGGGGTACAAGTAGTGTGTTAAAAACATTTTTTTTTAGATTTGTTTGAATGTAGCTTCAAAAATATTTAGTAAATTATTTTATTACTATTATATTTTTGTTATGAATTTCCAGAGATACTAAATTCTCAAAAAAGTTAAGTTTTTGAGATTTTTTCATATTTGGTACTAAGCTAGCAAATTTTCTTACCCATTCCAGGCCACTGAGATCCCATTCCAGAGAACACAAACCAAACGGGCCTTTTAGCTCCGTCATAGTGTTCAATAACTCTGACACCCTGGTTAACAAGACCTCGAGGTGGCAGAATCGTGTAGCCTCTATAAATGTGTCCTTTTATTTCCTCAGAGTGGATGTCGTGCAAAAGTTTTACGTACTCCACGTCGCATGGTCTACTTTCAACCTGTGAACACGCAAGTAAAAATGAGATTATTTTTTTTAAGAAACTAAATAGTTAACTCTATCTATTACTTGATTGTAAATTACTGTCTTTACTTACATCATCAATTAAAGTTCTTACAGCCTCTTCAGTTCGTCCAGATACTGCGACAAGCCGCGGCAGGTCGTCATTCGGCTGACCTTTGTTGACTTTCTCCTTAGGATTTGATTTAAGGAGAATATGAGCATTAGCGCCTCCGAAACCGAAGGAGTTAATACCCACATATCCTCCATCCCAAGGTGTTGGTTCCGTCACGACCTTTAATCTACCTTTCTCCAGGGCTTCTATACCTTTACGGGCGTTTTTAAAGTGTAAATTTGGTGGGATCAGACCTGATTCCATGGCAATTACAATCTATAAATCAAATATTAAATTTTTTACCGTTTTGCAGAATGCAATTACTGTATAAGTTAAAAAAAAATGTACAATTTTTACTTATTTTTTCTCATTTGAAAATCATTAATAAACAATGTAATGTGTCTTATAATTACAATAACGCACCTTAGCAACGGAACAAAGACCACTGGCAGGTTCAGAGTGTCCCAGATTCGACTTGATCGAACCGATCCTCAGAGGTTCCGTGCGTCCCGGAGTAAAGACTCTGTCAAGGGCATTGACCTCTTCGGGATCGCCAACCTTGGTACCAGTACCATGGGCTTCTATGAAGGCGAGACTGGATGGGGGTACACCGATTTCTTTGTAAAACTCTTGGAGTAGAGCGCCCTGCATGACACTGGACGGGAAGGTGATACCCTGCTCTTTGAAGCCATCACAGTTTGTCTTGCCGTGGACGAAAGTTGCGTAAATGCGTTTTGCGTCTTTTGCTTTTTGAAGGAAAGCCACGGAGATGGCTTCGCTGCGGGCGTAACCGTTGGCCAATTCATCGAATGACTTGCAGCAACCGTCAGGCGATAGTACACCTGAGTGATTAAAAATGGTTTGAGTAGATTTTTTTTAATAAACTACTACAGGTTCAGTTTTCGTACAAATTACGAGATTAAAATTGTTTTTAACATTTGCATAAAAAAGCCCTTTTTCAATGATTGCAAAACGAATAGAAAATCGAAAATAAAGCAAAAAAGGAAAAAGAGTAAGGAATATTAATTGTAAAAACTTATAAAAAATTATAGAATGAATAAGTGAATTCAGCATTAAGAAAAAAAAATAATAATAAAATAAAGTAAAATAAAGAAATTGAATTTTTATTTAGGAGTTAAATATATTTTTTACTTATATTCATGATGTTTTATTCTATCGTCATGATAAAATAACAAAACTAATTTTATATGTATGTACATATACTCTGAAAAAGCAATTTTCAAAAAAATTTTTGTTTCATTCTAAGACCTATTAACTCAAGTTAATATACGCATTCTTTTAGTAACTTACCCAATCTGGAAAATTGAAGCGAGACATACGGATGGAGGCAGAGATTCGCGCCGCCTACGATCGCGGCATCGCAGAGGCCATCTCGTATCGCTCTGTAGGCGTGTTCCATTGCAAAAAGACTAGAACTGCAGGCCGTATCGATGGCGTAACTTGGACCGTTCACGCCTAGCCAGTAGGATACGCGATTGGCCAGCATAGCTCGACTGCAGCCTGTTATACCGAAACCATTAACCTGTAAACATTTAAAATATTATTTGTAGTTTTAATTGTTGTGTTTCAATACTGTTTGTCGATTCTTTTGATAAAAAATCTACCATGCTAATAAAACAGCAACATGGACTATCGTTATTTAACAACGATTAAAATAATAAAAAACATTAGAACTTGAATGTAAATAATGATTGTAATAAAAAAAAAATACCATTCACATTTATAAATTAAAATTAGATTTTGTGGTAAATAAATTGATTTTTTTCAACAAGAATACAAAAATTAATTTTTAAAAATGTGAACGTTTATTAATTTTGAAAAAATTCATTTATCTTTGAATATTTATGTTACATTGTTACTTTCTTGGAATTAAAAAACTTTTGTATTAATGTGATCCGCTTACATATTTTTGATGTTTATTTCCCCACATTTTAGTTTCATTTTTTATCATAACTTAATAAGTATGGGCTATACAAAGTAATTACTTCATTAAAAATTTTAATATATATTTGAATATTTGGTATGTATCGGAGGCATTGTTTTCTTTGACTTCTTAGCAAATGAAAAAGTTAATTAAATCCAGTTTAATACTAATTTAAAAACATGGAGTACACTTTATGCAAGTATATACTAAGTTTTTTTTTAAATTTTTTTAAGATTTTGTAATACCTGTAATTTCTCGTAGAACCAAGTCTTCTCAGATTCGGAAAAACAAGCGCCAATGAAGACACCGGTCCTGGTACCGCGCAATCGTTTAGGATTAACGCCTGCATCAACAATGGCTTCGTAAGCATGCTCGAGGATCATGCGGCACATAGGGTCCATTGTATGGGCCTGCTTGAAATGTACGCCAAAGAAAAGTGCGTCGAACTTCTCCACATTGTTTACTTTGCCTGTGTTTTGAGGAATCTCCGGATGATCTACAATTACCGAGGTACAGAATACAGTTAAGAACAAAATCTTATTTTTTAAGTAATATTACACGTGTAGCTTATTATGAAAATCTAGAATGATTAAGATTATGATCAATACTTATTAAGTTTAGAAGTTTATGGCTAAGTAAAATAGTTCCTTAATAATAGTAGTACCAAAAAGTGATTTTAGTTTCGCTTCACTCGAGTGCAAACATTGATACGAGGTAATACTAGTATATTACGTACCTGGGGCGGAAGGTGATTATTTAGCTCGAGGGGCAGTTTTCACACGAGATAGATAATTACCTTCCGTAACAGGTACGTACGATATTTTACAGCCGAAGAGCCGAAAAATCCAATCAAAGTTGCGATTTTTAGGTTAGAGAACTGTAAAAATCATTTTCTTGCTCATGGATCGAACGTATTTGTTGATACGACGTGCATAAAATGAGATTTATTGTTGAAGATTTATTTAAGTAAACATTTAAAAAAACTTTGAAATATTCGATGAAAAATCGTTTGATGTTGCGAATCTCTGAATAGAAGACGGTGTGATGTCCTCTTTGATAACAATTTAACATGGAGAAATATTTCAAAAATTGATGTTTAAATAAAAAAAATTGGTTTCCGTATATCTTAAAAAATAATAAGGAAGTTTTTACGTTATTTTATTTTACATTTTTTACATTATTTTTCTCACATCACTTAGATATAGATTATTTTGTATTAAATAAGAATATAAAAACATAAGCAAAAGTTAAGCTTCAGTCCTAAAATTATAAAAATTATTATTGTAATCAAATTTAAGATAGATTTTACCGCTTGGCTTTTTCGTGCTTCATTATAAGAATATTGATTTGCACTCAAACATTTAAATTGAATGAATTGAAACTTCAAATCGACAATGAATTTAATTATAGTGACTACCGAATGAATATTCACTAAATGACAATAGCAACAGTCGCTGATGACAGTATGTTAATTATTCAAATTAAAAGAAACACGGATATTCATTAAATAGATGGTAAATTTATAAATAATTAGTATCTGTTGTTTTTCTTTACTTTAAATTCAGTTTTATATAAATAATAAAAACAAAATGAAAGAATCCTGGCTAAATTAGTCACATTATAATCTCATGATTATCAAATGATCTGCGAAGCAGTATTGCACCGAGTTTAATATACAACAATTAAAAAGTATCAGTATTTTACAGTTTTAAAACAAGTTAAGCGTATATGTAAATACATATGTGTAAATAATTAACTTACAAAAATTCAGTATTTACATATATGCAAATAAGTATTCACATACATAAGATACATGTAGACATAGAAATGTGAAACACGTATGTATTATAGTTTAGATATTTTGGTCAGTGTCCTCAGCAACTCATCAAGAATGTTAAGTATCAATCATTATCAAAGCGCGCTGCTAAAAAAATGAATGAGTGACCGCAATCATATTCTATATGATATCTTCATTTTCTAATAAATGATTATTTTTTTTGCTAATTATTAATAAGCATAATTCGGTATCATATAAAAATCACATGAAAATCATATGACCAGCATATGAGATTTTGACATAATAATCACAATATTATTATGTAATTATCATTTGACAATTTTTAGCCGGGATAAGACCACTTCCCAAGCTTTTAGAAATGTTTACTATTAGCCAGTTTATAAAAAAAGAAAAGAGTAATTGTAATGCTTGTTTTCTTCAAACTTACACCTTTAAAAGTATCAATTTCTTGAAAACATGGGAAATTGAATTAAGCGGTTACTTCAGAAGCAACAGACTTATTCTATATTATTTAACTCTGGTAAATCTCGGAAAAAGATTTTTCATAATTGAAAATGATTGTTCATTAATTTAGATTTATAAACTATGCGATATCTTAATTAAATAATAAACAACTTTTCAATAACTAAAAGTTATTATTTAATGTAATATTATTAAAACATTGAGATTTATACTAAAAATTATATTTAACTTTATTTCATCATTTATATTTGTAAATAAAAAATGTAAAGCTAATAAAATTAAAAAATATAGCTACGGTTACTTGTTTATTCTAAGCCAAAAAATAAGTTAAAATATTTTAATAAATAAATTTTAACCATAACTTAATTATTTAATGAATTTTATTCGCGGATTTCTTTTTTACTGACATTAACATTGTTAATAATAATTAATTGTTAATGCATAATTTTAAAGTTTCAAGAGCAGAGATGCAAAGGCAGTGTTATTATGTTTAGATAAACATAGTAACTAGATAAACATAGTAAGTAGATACTGTTTGACCCAGAACTAAAGTTATTTCATTAAAAAATAAAGATTAAAAATGAAAATTACGACATAAAGAATTTCTACTTATAAATATTTGTAAAAGCAAAAAATTTTTTAATCGATTTTCCACTTTTTTATTTTTTAATAAAAAGGTTTCAACCCTAACTTCACAAACATTGTCTTTTTATGTTTACGTTCTTAAAACTTTAAAAATACGTATTGAAAATTATAATTATTACCAATAATTCGAAAACTACTGTAAATCATAAAGGATCTAGGATGTAATTATCAAGAAAAAAAGTGTGAATTAAATAAATTAAAGCTATAAAAAATTGTGCTAATAAGATTGGTACAATGGTGACATCTTACTATATTAAAAATAACTATTAAACATAATTTAATTTTTCAAACAAAGAACTTTCCATTTTGTAATGCATGATAAATCAATGTACAGCGATTAAAATAATTAAAAAAATTTTTTAAAAATTTACCTAATTTCCAACGTCGGTCGTCATCTGTGACAAGATTGACCTTATTCATAAGGTTCTCTTGGAAGTGTTTCATGTTATCGGAGTCAGGAAATCGTCCAGCTATACCGCTGATGACAATTTCCTCGCCGGGTGGCGTCTTCTCTATCTTTCTGATTGAAGTTTTTTCACTCGCGTGGCCATTCATGATCATCGCCATTTCGTACCCCTAACTGTATCTAAATTAATTCGTTCAGTCTTCTCTCCTAATTATTAGCAAAAAAAATGTTTTTCACTTGTGGCACCACATTAAACACAATTTCGAAGCCAGAAGAGAGATTTATAGAAATATATCTCTCTATTTATTTATTAAAAAGTATATAAAAATATACTCTCTATATGTATTAATTATATATATGAATGGCAAAGAACAAGAGAGAAAAAGAAAGAGAAGACGCCTCCTTGGCACAAGCAGTGACAGTGGAGGTTCGTGAGCGCGCAACTGAACGTCGCGCATGCTACAAGAGGTCTTTTATACTAGCGGTTTTTTACTACATAGGTTCTTGCCGGTGCAGACGAATTAAATTTTTAAATTTCATTCAAAAGACACGCTCTTGTGATGCATATCGTACCTTTTATCTGACTAACTAACGATTTATCGTTTTGCTTTTTTTTTTCTTCATTTTTCTGTCGCTCTCTTGCTATATGCATTTTATTCCAAGAACTCAAAAGCCAAAGAATTTGATTTTGAAGTGCATTGCCTAAAGAGCGTAGTCGAATTATCGTGTCGACGTTTTATATACGTAAAATAAGTGTTATTATAACTTAAACATTTATTATATAAAACATTTTAATCAAGTCATACATTTAGCTATAATTATCTGTTAGAGCTACTCTGATAGAATTTCATCAAAGCATAATGTTACCTTTATTATTTTTTATAAAGAATAATGCAGTGATTTTTAATTAGAAAATTAGATAGATTTAAAATCCGAGCATCCACCTTTGAACTTGCGATCGGCTTTTATCGAAAGGTTTGGGCCCCACAATTGATATTATTCAACCAGGTCATTGACCACTGATGTGCAAGACCAATTGTTGGGCTTTCAATCCTTGGAGTTATTTATTACGTATTATATTTACAAAGTAGATTGATCGGTAGATACAATACAAAAGTATATAGGAAACATATACATAATACCATTATACTAAAAATTTTTTGATTTTTAATGGTGCATTTTATGTACAATTTTGTTGAATAAAATTTAATTTAGATTTATTTACAAATATCACATGCAAATATAACAACAATAAATTTTTATTACATTAACTTTTTTGTATTTTAGTTTATATAAAATAATTATCATATTTTAATAATAAGCAATAAAATTTATAATTATCTTAAGAAAATATAATTTTTAGAGATAGAATAAATGTTATATTTTGCGAAAATGAAAAGCAATAATACAAAATATATGTCTTTCATATTTTCAACAAATTATGAAACTAATTTTTAGCAAAGAAATTTTAAAATATTAATTTTTTATTTTATTATTCTATTTAATTCTTTATATCTTCAAATGTATATAACGCTATATTTTGTATATTATCGAATACATATAAAACAATAAATGATTATTTTAAATATATACATATGCCAAGGAAAAACATATTTTTACAATAAAAAATTGTGTGATTATAGGTAACCCTTGACAATGTTCATAACAAAGAAACATTTACATTAAACTTTTACTTTAAATTTTCATCAGATTAATTTCGAGATTGCAAAAGATTTAATAATGTTTGCTATTAAAACTTATTTAAATAATAATTAAGTTTAAGTTTTGTTGTAAATTAATTTTAAAAAATATGTAGCGTTAATTATTATTTTTACGCAAAATTTGTAAAAACTGCACTAATAATATTTCTGTGTTCTTTAAATGAGATCAATTTAAGTAATACAGTGTATATGTTACATACAAAATTAGCTCGGACAAAAAGTAATTATTACAGAGTCAAAAAAGTTATTATAAAACCTAGTATTTTTATTTGTAAAAAAATTAATTGAATATTAATTTTTTTAAGTTTTGTTATTACCTATACATATAATCTATGGATTATAATCATATGTTATATAGGCAAGAAATTATATAGTACATAATTACCGTAATAACAGATAATTATCGTTTAAAAAGAAACAAAAATATATTGTTTTTATGCATAAAATAAAAAAACTCCGATTCCTACATTATATTTTTAATAATTTTTTGAAAATAAATTATGTTATTTTAATCAATTGTTTATGTGTTAAAGTAGTTGATTAATTCTTTTATGAGATGCAAATTTTATTATGATTTTAAGCTTTCTTTTTTCAATGTAAAAATCAATAATCACTGCTTTCTTTTTTTTATAAAAATTCTGCCCAAAAAATTGTAAGAAATATCTTTTGATTGTGTGTGCGTGCGTACGTGTGTGTGAGCGTGCGCTCGTTTGTAATTACAAGGGAGTATTTATAAGAGTATTTATGAGAGTAATTAAATAAATTTTGATTTTTTAAACATGTTTTTTGATGTACACCTAATGGAAGTGTTTTTGTGTCTAGTGGAAGTATTTTTCACTAGATTTTTTATATTTTGTATTAGTCAATTATTAATATTAATTACAGATCTATGCATTATGTTACGTTTATTAATATTCTAACACCAATTTTTTCATTATAAAGTTCGCATTTTTTAAATTTATGCAGTTTGCATACCGAAAACTCGTTAAAATAATAGTTTGAAATTCATTATGTAACTTTAAGTTAGAAGTATATTTTTATTTGTTTGTTTTGTTCAAAAACAGATAAACGTAAAAACTATTGTTTTGACGTTTGATTTTTCTTTTAAAGTTTTCAATAAAACATTATAACAATTTATATGTATATTTATTCAACCTTAACTTAGGGTTTTCCAGATTTGAAATTGAAAATTTTATTTATATAGACTGATACATAAATTAGAACAATATTTTTATATTTCAAAGAAATTGTATTTTTTGAAATACTTAATAAATTTTTATCAAATTTTGGATGTTTATTAGTTTTCTTATCTGGATAATTAAGTTCCTTTACTGACTAATGTATCAAATAAACAGCGATTGTTATACACAAGAATTGCAAACATAACTCTTCAGAATAAATCAGTGCATACCTTCTCCTCTAATGTAATGCAGCTTGGAAGTTACGCAACATTACGGCAAATACTTAAAAATAATTAATGATGCTAATTGAACAAAGAAAGTAAATCCAGAAATTCTTTACTTTTTTCTAGCATTATATTAATTTAATTCATTGAAAACTGCTTGATTGGGAGATCGATACAGCTACAGCCAAAGGTTCTCAAATACCGCATTCTATCTGCATATGTAATTTGTATGCAAGTCTCTCTTTTTTCTATACATTGTAATAGCTACCCAAGACTACATTAGTACAGCTCTTCTATAGTTGAAGAGGCTATCAAAAAAAATCAAAACATTTTAACATAGAGATTTTAATCTTATGCATTGAATTTTCGCTTTTACAAGTTTTTCATTTGTACCCAAATTTTCCTTAGTTTCTTTTTAATGTATTACGGATGTATTAAACTTGCTTACTTAATTGTAGTTTCACTTATTTGGTATTTTAATAGGTGCGTATATTTGACTGCGTTACATCTGTTCGTCGCTGGATGAATATTTAACATGTAATACACGATTCCTAGTTACCCAGACATAATTTCTTCAATTTTTAAAAATTCTTTATTTACAATTGAAAGTGAATGCATTCATAAACTCTAAAATGAATTAAAAAAGCCAGTGAGTTATTAATAATAATTATAAAGCGTTTGATATTAACAGTTACAATAAGGATATCTTAAATTTAGTTGAAACCGAATAAATTATCCAGAAAGTACCTTCAATTAATGAGTCAAGAAAATAATCAATTGGTGAAGTATTAATATCAATTCTATTAAAACAGTTTCTCTTCCTAAATACGTAAAAACTTGAAAAATGTTAATATAAACCTTAATACTAACCTACATATATATTGTTAAGCAAAAAGAATTTTTTCTAGATGAAAATGAATCAAAATGAATGAATTCTTTCATAGGTGAGATTTTTTCTATAATTAAAATGATTTCTATAAAATTATATCTATAATTATTTCTATCTATATATGGGACATTTCACGTCAAGTCGGTCGATGAAAATATAGAAAACTCTGTAATTCTGCCAAATAGTAGTGTTTATGTCCCTGAGTCACCTTAAAAATTTTTAGTCTTGAATAACCATTAGTCTCAAAGTTATGACTAATTGAAAAATCAGTGATTATACACGCGTGTTTGTTTTGTTGCTGTTAAGAACTGTATTATTATATAATATTTTGATATCTATATCTGAATATTTATTTATAAAATTTAAAGTTCTTATATTTAATAAACAAAGAAATTTTTCAATATATTATTTTTAATATCCATAGCTTTTAGAAGTAATCATAGATATTTTACATATTAATATATATACAATTTCAATTTTTAACATGTTCAGCACTACAAAATTGGCAAATTTTAATGCAGATGTTGATCATTCAAAAAAAGTATGCTTAAATATATACTTTATATTGAAACTGTAATATGTAGACATAGAAACAATAAATTAATTTTAAGGAAGCTACGTGCCAATGAATTATTAACGATTTTTTACATTTAGTATATTGTATAATTTTCTTTATCAGTTGACGAAACACTTTATTACACTTAAGTGTAATAATTAATAATTATGTTGCTTGCTAAAAATTATCCAGTTATGGGTTTAAATGGCTAACGTTAGGCTTGACATTGCCTTGGAGATTATGTCGGTAGAGCGGTGTGCTCAGTGGAACTTCCTATGTACATACAGCTTATTATGAAAAAGACAAAAACAAAATTTTTTGTGTCCTTAAAGTCTCCTTGGAGTTTTTCAAGTGATTTGAGTCGTAATACTTTTTATTAGAACAAAGTCACGAAATGGATCACGCAGTATTGTGTCAAGTGTCAATAGTTATTTATACAGATTTGATCATACACTTTTCTTTCTAGAAATATATGAATTTATTGATCTCCACGAACAAGATAAAAGTTTTGTTTTTCACATTTCTTTCTATCCATAAGAGTTGGAAGGATTGAACCACTAATTTATAGCTTTTCAGTTACTACAACATCGTAGGCAGTTAATCATTGCATTGATGCTCGTAACTGCAATATGTTTATTAGCTTAAGTTAAATACCGCCCTGTTATTCCGTTCCGTTATCGCTGTGAACAATCTGTAGTATACTCTCCGAGCAGTTAGTTGCTGCAGTGCCGTTGAGAGATACGTAAAAAGCACGCTTTAATGTTTTATTCTCGAAATATAAAGGAAAAATTATCTTAAGTTTTCCTTTAAAATGAGCACGTAGCTCGTTTTATTATTCTTAAAATTTAAAATACTATTTAAAATATCCACGTCCAAGGTTTATAATCACAATAATCGTATTGATTTTGTTTATCGCTAAAATTTAAGGTTTGTTTTTCACATAGCCATAAAAATATATACTTACAGGTATGCAAAATATGCTAGTCAACTAATAAAACGTATACAGATTTGATAAGATGGATTTGATAAGATATTTTCAAAGAATTGTTGTCAGAATTACTTGGTTTCTGATAAATTCTTTTAAAATTTAATTGGTTGTATAAAGACGTATTACTAAAATGATATTTGAGTTTTTTTCATAATTCTGAAAATGTATGCAGACACACGTAGCAGACGTTATATGTTCGTAAAAATTAAATAATTCGTTTATGCCTTATATACAAATCCGTGATGTTTTACATAAGTCAAAAATTTTTT
Source organism: Eupelmus urozonus (assembly GCA_900480035.1). NCBI lineage: Eukaryota > Metazoa > Arthropoda > Insecta > Hymenoptera > Eupelmidae > Eupelmus > Eupelmus urozonus. The sequence goes on along the minus strand of UELX01002320.1, from coordinate 659 downwards.
TATCTGTAGTATTAAACTAGTGGTTTAGAAAAATAATTACATTTCTTGTGATAAAGCTACGCATAGTTACAATGTTTCATACATAACTAATAACCTATTATCATCAATTAAACTGTCAAAAATATTACAATTTCGAATTAAAATTATTACAGGTATAAGGTTTTATTCTTAGGTGTAATTTATATGGGATTCTAAAGAAGCTGAAGTATTGAAATATGAAAAATATTCATATATCATTTTTCCTGAATCAAGTAATTTAAAATTTTCTAAAGTGATAATATATAACCCATTTTAGAAAACTAAAAAATTAGCGAGGCCATAGCATAATTTAAATTACTGAGTAGAAGATGACGGCAGAAAACATCTCCTATGATGCATACACCACTGAGAAAGATAATTTAGTTCTCACAAGAAAACTGTAATTGATTCAAATAAGGTTTACGTAATTAAACAAAAAATTTAAATAATTCAATTAGGCCTAATCAAAATAATTACATTTTTTTCTTAGTGTATAGTATAATTTTTTTTAGCGAGGCGAAAATATAAAATTCTGAAATCGGTGCCGGGAGAGAAAAAGGCACTTGACGTCCCCGTCAAATTGGTTAATTTTATTAATAATTAAATTTTAATATAAATAATATAAATAGTAAATTTCTCAA